>APFE030762160.1:297112-354280 GCA_000404065.3 Pinus taeda | reverse complement strand
CATCATCAGTAACAGACAAAGAAAAGTTTGAACAGAAAGCAGATGGACTATACCTTTCTGGTTGCCTTCTTTCTCGAGTTGATCTTCTCATAACCGGAGTTTGTGGCTCTTCATCTTCTGATTCCTCTCTGCTACAGAGTTTGATTCTTCCTCCTTTACTTCAAACTCTATCTTCACAGGTTCCTTTGGTTGGACTTCATGTTTAATAACATCTTTCACCTCTCTAAACACCACATCTCGATTGTACACAACCGTCCTTGTTACTGGGTTCCAAAGCTTATAACCCTTTAAACCATCCTTATACCCAATAAAGATGCACTTTTCAGATTTACTATCCAACTTGGTTCGTTTCTCCTTTGGAACATGTACATATGCATCACATCCAAATACCCTCAGATGTGAAAGAGAGGGTTTCTTACCAGTCCATACTTCTTGTGGAGTCTTATCCTCCAACGCGGATGAAGGTGACCTGTTGACCAAGTAACATGCAGTATCCACCGCCTCTGCCCAGAATTCCTGTCCTAACCCGGCACCACTGAGCATGCTTCTTGCCCTTTCCATCAATGTCTTCTTCATTCTTTCTGCGACTCCATTTTGCTGAGGTGTATATGGAGTAGTCTTCTGCCGTGCTATACCACACTTCTTAAAGAATTCTTCAAATTCCTTGCTACAGAATTCTCCACCATTATCTCAACACCTTTATCTTCTTCTCTGTCTGATTTTCCACCAGAGCCTTAAATTCTTTAAACTTATCAAAGACTTCAGGTTTCTTCTTAAGGAAATATATCCATGTATTCCTTGAGAAGTCATCTATAAATGATACATAGTACATAGGCTTACTCAGTGATGGAACTTTCACAGGTCCAAACACATCACTGTGCACAAGCTCTAATATTTGTTTCGTCCTCTTACCACCAGAGGGGAAACTCACCCGATTCTGCTTCCCAAATACACAATTTTCACAGAAATCAAAATCCAGAGAGCTATTACTCATACCTTCTACCATACCTTTACCATGAAGTACTCGAAGGCCCTTCTCTCCAATATGTCCAAGCCTTTGATGCCACAACATGGTCTTCTCTTCAGAGACCACTAGATTTTCTGCTCCACTTTCAGGAACCATGGAACTGTTGCACCCATCAACAACCGTGCTACCTTGCAGCTTGTACAGAGTTCCAATCTGAACTCCCCACATCAATACCAATGCTCCCCGAACCATCTTGCAAGTATCCTTCTCGAACACTATTTTAACACCTACATCATTCAACTTGCTTACAGAAATCAAATTTCTGGCCAATGCAGGAATATGCAGAACACCCGGAAGGGTTCTAACCCTTCCACCTTGCAACTTCAACTTTACTTTTCCGCGACCAATGATTCTAGCCTTCCTGTCATCCCCCAAGAAGACATCACCACCATTGTATTTCTCATACTCGCAAAACCACTCTCTATGGGGAGTGAAGTGAAAGGATGCAACTAAGTCGATCAACCATGCCTCATGATCTACATGTGCACTTGAAGAAGCCAAGTACACATCACCACCTTCATCTTAGGTGGTTTTCGCCTCTACAGAAGGAGCATCATCAGATCCCTTTCCTTTATCAGGAGTTTTAGATTTACAGTCCCTTTGAAGTGCCCTTCCTTTCTGCATTTCCAGCACACCAGCTTTACAGGTTTTCCTGGAGATTTAGATCTCCCTCTAGATTTAGATCTCCCACTCGATGACTTATTTTTGTTTCTGTTCTGGGACCATCCTCGTACAGACAAGGCATCACCATTCTGGTTGTCCATATTTTTCCGTCTCATCTCCTCCGTCAGCAAGGCTGAGACTGTTTCATCAAACTGCAAAGCAGTTGCATTGCTACCTATTGCAATAACCAGACTATCCCACGAATCTGGTAGAGAACACAACAAACTGATGCACTTATCTTCATCTGAAATTTTAATATCAACAGGTGCTAACTGACTTACCACAGTATTAAATGTGTTCAGATGCTCTGTCATCGAGTCTCCATCTTTCATCCTCAGGTTAAATAGATTTTTCTGCAAGAACAATTTATTCACCAGAGACTTAGATTGGTACAAATTCCCTAACTTGTCCCACAAAGCCTTCGCCATAGCTTCCCTTGACACATTCAGCAATAATGACTCTGAGACACACAATTGTATTGTTCTTTTTGCCTTCTGATCCAATTTCTTCCATTCTTCATCGGACACTCCCATTGGTTTACTACTCGAATCTACCGCAATCCACTGATCTTTATACACCAACAGATCCTCCACCTTGAGTTTCCACAACTCAAAACTCAGACCATTAAATTTTTTGATCTCTATCAATCCATTGCTCACCATCTTCTTTTACCACCAGAATCGATCTCGCAGATCTCCCATTAAACAGGGCCTACCACAGGCCCGAGCGAACCCCCTTGGCAACAAAGATGTCCCCTTGAAGCCAAACAGCTCTGATACCAATTGTAAGTTCTAACCCTGTACAGAAATTACTTGCATATGAAATCTAAAACACAGAAAATAAACAATAGTGAGAGCATAACATTTAAAACACATATATACAGAGATTTCCCCTAGATCCCAAAACTGGGACTACCAGCTTGATTTTTCATTATTTCCTTTCAATGTTATAATACATATTTATACATGCCGAAGAATCCAATACCATAAACTGAAAACCATCGCATCCAATACCATGGGCCGAAAACCATCGCGTCCAAAAAACATGTGAAAATCATGTACAAAATCATAGGTGGGTCTGCCCAACCTAACAGAGGGTCCAAAACAAAATTTCTTGGGGTGCTGCCCCAGACCCCATAAAGTGGGGTTATAGGTACAGCTCAAACCCCCTGTGACCTCCCCCCCTCTAACCCTCGGTTAACTACATGGGCTAGTCGTGGAAAGAATATAACACAACCCAACAATATCCAATGGAGAATTCATGTACTTGTATAATGTCATACCAAATCTTTCTAGTATCTTGACAACATATTTCCTTGAGAAATGAAAATATCCCTATCTCTTTCCATGCCTCTAGGCCCATAAAGTAGTACATAAAATGAATATATTTCCTTTCAAAATTAGAAATTAACTCCCTCTTATACCAGAGGGTAAGAGGTTCTCCACCTGTCACGAATAAGTCATCAATATATAATAAATCAAAGCCATACCTTGAATTGTTTTGAAGTAGAGATTTGGATCGACATTACTTTTGGTAAAACCAAGTTTCATCAAGAATCTATCAATGTAGGCATACCAAGATCTTTGGGGCTTGCTTCAAACCATAAATATCTTTCTTTAGTCTTTGGGTCTTGGAACTAATTCCTATACATCATTATGTATGATGGACTCATAACTTCGACCATTTCATCTTTCCATACCTAATGATCTTTCACTACTTCTTCAAAAGTTCACAGTTCAACCTCAATAATGTTTCTCATGGCTACCACATATCCCTAGAACCGGAATGGTTTCTTTCTTTCTCTGAAGGTTCCTGCAGCATCATGTCTATCAACATCTTGTAAAGTGTAACGAATCCATAATCATCTCTTTCTAGCACATGGAGAAGGATCTAGGGATTCCATGGGTTCATCAACAAGATCAAGCTCAAGCTCGAGATCTTCTTGTGCATCTAGGGCATTATCATGTCTTTCAACATTAGAAGGAGGAGGAGTATCTATGGATTTTCAAAGATTTGCATTTGCATCAAATGTTATATCTCTACTAAACTCTATAGGTATTTTACGAAACATATATATCTTGTAAGCTTTAGAATTTTCACAATAACCAACGATCATACCTTTCTTACCTAAAGCTTCTAGCTTAGTACTCTTTTCTTTTGGAACGTGAAAGTAGATAGGGAAACTAAATATCCTCAAGTCCCCAACCTCATGTTTTTCATCAGAGAAGACTTGTTTCGAAGAATTTTTGTTTACGGCATGGTGAGGAGATCTATTTTGGACATAGATAGTTGTGTTAGTAGCTTCTCCCCATAAAAACTTTGGTAGTTTCTTATTATGCAACATAGATTTGACAACTTCCATGATTCTATTCTTTCTCTTAGCAAAAATATTTTATTTTTCATTATACGGTATTATGGTCTCTTTCCTGATTCCACCTTTCTTGTAGAAGTCTAAAGCACTTGTCCACTCAATTCATGGGATGACTCGACATCTTCTTGAATCTCGATACAAAGGGATTGGTTCTCACATTCATCAAATGTACCTATTGATCCCAGAACAAGAGCAAGAGAAATAGTATCTAAGTAAATAAACAAAATGAAAGTATACTTGGTGATAAGGTGGGTCTTTTTTTATTTTCTAGATGTGAGAATGGATACTTCATTATCCTTGCACCAGCTTCCTCTTGGAGTTTACTCTTCCTACACTATTCTGTACCATGATGATCTTTAGGATCTGTTTTTCTTTATCGCATCCTCATTAATAAGTTAGTGAGAGAATCATTCAAATACTCATGCAGGAATTATAACAAATGATCTATAAAGATAAATCTAAACAAGAGTAGTGACACAAAGAAACAACATGAGACTTGAAAATACATATTTTTTAATGGGGATTGATGAAAGTTGTTAGCTCCCTCTTGATCTGACCTCTATAAGTTACCACTTTCCATTAGTTATATGTCATTGGTAGAAGAAATGCATCTTCTTAAACACCAGTTGGTAAACTCCATCATGATCCACTCTAATCTCAATCTTTTGAAAACCATCTTTCTCACATGAGATATTGTTTTATAGTGAAGATGAGTGAACTTTCGGTGCCACAATTCATATTGATGATTAATTATCATGAATCAATGCATGGATAGATCTTCCATTGATTTTATAAAGATCTCCAAATCTTGATCCCAGAGTGAAGGCATGTAATAGTAATTGTACATATTGAATTCATTGCTTGCAATGATATTAGTGAAAATCCATCTTTGATCGCTACAAAAGAGATTAGTTTATAAAAGTATCATTCCATATTTTGCAAAAGTCATGATTCTTACTTACAACCACTACTGTTAGTAAACTCTGATATCAAAATTACCAAAACCCATAAGATTATGACATTTCTCATATAATTTGAGTGAGTCAAAATCCCCTTATCATTTAATTTCTATCAATTATTCTTTCTTAACCTTCTATGCATTATACTTCATTTCAAGACAGTGCTTGGTTTCACATGCACAAACAGAAGTAAAACTACTCTTTACTTTTGCATGCATCAACAAGTACCAAAACCACAGCTATTAAACACATCCAACACATTAATTACTATCATATATTGGATTCCTTGGAATCTTGGAAGAACGGTAGTAGTAAAATTTCAATAGCAAAATTTCAGCAAGTAAAAGGAAAAACAAAGGATATTTCAGCAAAAAATGGGTTGCAAATAGAGTGGACAAAAGTAGATCAATAGTAATCTCACAAATTATTCAATAATAAACACATAAAATTTCTTAAATGATTTCATAAGTAAAATGAAGATGGAAAACTAGAGTAGTAGTATCAAATCTACTTTACTCCTTTGAGACATCAAATTGTGAAATTGTTTAGTTGATATATTGAGGGGAAAAAAAGTATAATAGTGTAACTAGGCTTTTCTTTTCAAAATCCAAATCCCTTTGCACTGGGATAAAGAGTTGTTTAAATGATATTTACAAAAATTTGAGTATAGTTCTCCTGTTAATTTTTCTTAACAAAAACATAAAAATAGTAAAACAAAATTGGTTCAAACTCAAATAAGCTTCTAGCTTATTGAAGTAATAGTATCTGAAGTACTATTGGTTGTCTTCCAACAACTATGTATTTCTAGAATTTGTGCCAACTTTAGAGAAGAATTTGGTCTAATGCTAACCCCATAGTTGTATACATGATCTTCTACCACTAGTAGCATTTGATTAATTTGATTATCCATCATTCGAGTCACATGAATATGAATATGAGGTTTAATTAGGAAATCCCATATTGACTCAAGATTAGCCATTAGTAATTACTCTATCTTATTGTGAGACTCTGCTCTATCATTTTGTGCTTTTTTTCAATGTCTCTGCTTTTGGAAGTGTTTCCTCTAATCTTACTGATAAAAAAATATTTTCCTTGAGGAAATGAATGATGCATTGGATTAAGGGAGTATAAATTTACTGAGATTTAATAACCAATTCTTTGCAAGAATGTAAATGATCCTTCCAAGACTCAGAACTATGTTCTTCTGCATTTCATTGATTCTAGGAAACTCAAGGTAATGTCTTTTCATATCATTTTGCCACAATAGAAGCTCAACTATATTTTTATTTTCTTCATCATATTCGGCTTCCATATCAACCACATCATCAAGAAAGGAATTAACTAGCCTTTCTTGAATTTGTATTGCATTCAACTTGTCACAACAGAATTCTTCCTCATGAAGTAGTTGTTCGTTAATATTGATGGCTTCATATTTAAACTATTACAGGTTTATGACGTTTATTTCTACTTGTTGAAATTTTATTTGCAGTTCATTTATCTGCAAGTCCTTCTATTGGTTCTCCACTTGAAACCCATTATGCATTTGCACAATTTCTTCTTGTTTGAGAGTTAATGCAACCTATAATTGGTTTCACTCCTAGATTAAACTTTATCCTAGCGGATGGATCACATCATCTTTCTCTTTAATAAATCCTTTTAGCTTGGAAGTAGCATAAATGTTGGCATTATCATATATCCCAGAATATAGAGATAATTCTTCACAAATTTGATTTGGTGTTAATCCATCTCCATCCAAAATAACTTGTAAAGGGGCTACTGACATATCGTGTATCTCTAAAGAAAGAAAAAAAACAAAACAAAAAACAAAAAAACAAAATACAAAAACAAAAACAAAAACAAAAGAAAAACAAACAAACAAACAAACAAGACAAAACAAAAGCAAACAAACAAACAAACTTTCTACCCTTTTTAATTATAGTATGTTTTCGTTAGGTTTAGAAAAATTTAATGGGAGGGATATATTTTATTTCAATTGGGGTAACAGAGCTCAACGATATATCAGATGACTTTGTGTCTAGTCTGGAGCATATGGGAGTTTGAACCATTAGCACTGGATTAGCTAAACAAGTTTTAAAAGCACTTAAAGTAGGAGATGTCCTTTGTTGTGTAGCAACATGTTGTATATGTTTTTATTTCACTATTAAGGGATTAGATGTCCGATTTGGCACTTCTAAGTTTATTACTTTTTCAAATCTCTCCCATTGTTGATTTATACCAACAACCTTTGATTTCTCCATGATAGCCTTTTTTAGAAATTCAGTTGCAAATTCAAAAATCACTTTTTCACATTGTATTGTTTATTTTCCCATGGCTACTTTTGTTGAAGAGGTTGAAACTCCAGTTTCCATCACCTCCTTTGTTTAATTCTATAAAATTAATGCCATTGAAGCTCTTATGGCTTCTCTAAATACCAAAAAATGCTGAAAATTGTCTGTAGGTAGCCTTTTGGATTTCCTATAGACCTCTTGATAATATCTGACCTACAGAACAAAGTCATCATAAATATTTCTTTCATGCTAATATTTTCTAATCCTTGCATTAGTGGTTTCATTTTCAATTTCTTTGTAAAGGTCATGCACTTTCAAAGGAGGTGAAGCGAGCTTCAACCAGTGAAAGGTGGCCAACTTCTTCTTGGCAAGTTGGAATTTCTTAAGAGTATAGATACCAATTGGCACTAGGAGATGGGGCCAAAGTTTCTTTAAAGCTTTGTGTAACTCGGATGTTATCCCTGCTTCAATGGTTTGATAAGCTACTTCTCTAGAAAGTATTTTATCAGGAATATAAAGGGGTAGAGCATGAGGAGGACCTCGCAACCATATACCCTTATATATGTAAAATTATCTTCAAAATATTGAGAAATCTAGGGCATATCAATTAAGTGATTTCTCTTCTATTAGTAACTATTGGTGAGTGTTTTTTACTTCTTTAGATTAAGATCTTCTTTTATTTAGGTTGTTAGTGTTCTTCTTCATCAAATAGCTACCAATGCATAAATCATAAAGAGACAAGAGACACAGGGGATAGGCTATCAGTCAAGGCCAAAACTTCTCACTCTTTGAGAGGGAACCCAAACAATTTCTTCTTCTTATAGAATTCCAATTGACGAATACCAATACCATGACCATTGACCTATTTTCCACTCCAAGTCCAAGACACAAGTTCTCTTGATGAGGTACTTTGACAACAACAGTCAACCTTTTGCTCCTTTCCTTTTCTTGGCTCCTCTTTCCACTTCGACCTTCTTTTAGGTTCAAACCTTTGGCCTCCCTTCAAGACTTGATCTTCTTCTTATATAGTCCCTCTTTCTAGACTTTTCCTTTTTCTAATTCTTGTCTCGGCCTCCCTTCTAGATTTGATCTTCTCTCCAGCTCAGCTAGGAGGAGTACTACCCTTTCTCGGCTCCTTTTGTTGCAACTAAGCCTCAAAATTCACACTTTCTTCAGTTGCTCTTTCTCAGCCCCTTCTGCTTTTATACTTTGCAATTTTTGTTTCAAACTTGATCACAGAAATTTTGTGTCTAACTGAAATTTGAATGACCCTATTTATCATGGTTTGTCTCTATAATAATCCAACTTGAATAGAGTGAGCCAACATGGCTATTTGGAGGAGTTAATTAATTCTATTTGAAGCCAACTTGAAGAGGGATGCCTTGTACTTGTCTTGGAGGGCTACTTGACATTTATATTGACTCTTACATAAGTGTAATGTGCCCAAGAAGGGTCATTCATACATGACATAGATTCAAATTGACTTTTATGACTAGATGACAAATCTTAAAGGCTCACAATGCGAGCCATCACTAAAATAAAATTCCTTGCTCATGAAACCCATGAGATGGGCATTACAATAATACTAATTTATTTTTTTCCTTTTCATAAAATCATAATTACACATGTCATTATGAAGACCAAAGATGGTTACACTTTTCAACACAAAAACCAGTCGTCAATTCTTTTAAGACAATCCATGGAATCCTATGACATTATGGGTGATTTTTCATTGAAAATGGCTTCATAAATGGGAATAATGATGAAATTAAAAGCATGGTAAAAGTGGTCATAGTAATTATATTCCCAAAGTTTTTTGTGAGAGACGTGGATGGTAAGGGCTTAGCAGATGTCCATTTCCAACCCATGGTTGGAAATGAAGTGTAAAAACAGATGGCATCCATGAGAAATGCTAACATGTAGAAAGGGGGGTTGAAGGTAATGGTTTTATCTAGACAAAACTTGATAATATGAGTGGCTATATTATTTGACAAAATGCAGGATCAATTGAACACCAACTCTTATGAAGCCCTTTGAATTAGGGGCACCCAATCCAAGGCCCAACTATGAGATGTCTTTCTTTCCAGAATTTCTACGAATCATGAAGGCAACATAGAAAAATGGGGAATTGAGAGAAGCTATACAATATATTTTGGAGGATTCTTCTTTGTGTTTAGATGGGTCCCTTCTCCATTCTTTAATTAGACTAGGTAAAGACACATCACATTCTTTCCATTCTTTTTTTACACATTCATTTGAAAATTTAGCATTATAAACTAACTCAAGCTCAGGTGATTTGTACATAACATGAATGTATTCAGGCCCAAAGGAACCAACCACTGAACCTTTGGGAGTAATAATGTGTCTTCGGGAGTGTCTGCAAATTGAATGGCCCATTATATCATGTTTGTATACAGGACTTTGGGTAGTGGCATCTTTGTGTAGAAAATATTTGTAGCCTCTCAAAGAGTTTGGTTAGGACTTCCTTTCTCTCCTTCTTCATCAGGTGGGAGAGTGATTTATTTGGTCTATAATTCCTCCTACATGATTCTAAATATCTTGTTCCATGAGAAGATGCCAAAATCCATGATAATGAATGTGTCTGAAAATAAAAAGGCATTTGGATTCTTGTTGTCCATTTCTTCAATAATTGGGTTTGATGGCTTCTAGACAGGATTTTTTTTGTTTGGCGACTTCCTCATTTTCATATTCTTAAAAAAATTCAAAGATTGCTAACCATCAATAAAATAAAAACTTAATAACTCGAGTAGTAGAATGCAGAGAAAAGAGAATAAATTGCAATAACACTTATTTAACGTTTTTTAATTACGAAATATGAATTCATGCATGCAACCAATTAGCCGATCAAAAGAAAAACTTGAAGAAAAGATGTGAAATTAAACCTTGTCCTTTTTCAATTGAAGTAGTTATGGAAACCTCCAGGGTGACTCATTCCAAGGTGACATGTAAAGTGGGAACATGGGCTTTATATGATTGGAAGGAAAGAGAAAATGGAGGAAGGGGCCAACGTAAAATTCATATGTGGTAGTCTACATCATCCCAGCCATAAGAGTCCTAGGCCTATTGATAAAATGGGAACATGGGCTTTATATGATTGGAAGGAAAGAGAAAATGGAGGAAGGGGCCAACGTAAAATTCATATGTGGCAGTCTACATCATCCTAGCCATAAGAATCCTAGGCCTATTGATAAAAGGGGTTTTTAAGAATCCTTTGGGTTTTTCTCTGGGGACAACAAAAGATGTCATGAAAATGTTTTTCCTAGAGGTTCATCTCCTTAACACTTTTGGAATGTGGAGAATTGAAAAGCCATGATGTATTACTCCCGGGGGTGACTTAGAAGGTGGGCCAAATTCCTATGTCCTATGCTTTGTGATTGATTTTAATGGGTGGATCTTTTTCTCGTTGAGGTGATTGATTGGCTTTTCCTTGTTTATTAAATTTTTTTGTGCTCCTTAAAACACGATATGCTCTCAAGGTTGTGGAGATTGATAATAATAACTCATCAAATTGGGGTATAGGATCTTGATCAAAGAAGTGTTAATCAACTCCATGATGGAAGCCAATTATATTGTTTTTAATAGTTGGAGACAATAAAGTTGCCTTCTATACATGGAACATAACCCAAACAATGACGATGAGCTCAAACTTATATTTGCCATTTTATTTTAGCCAATAATACATATGATCGCTAAAAATATTAATTTTATAAGTGGTCGATTTTAGTGTATTATGTTTCTAATAACAAGCAAGTGCATAGAGTGTAGAACTATCTCTTGCAATGGGTTATGCTCGATGAATTTTGAATAATCATTTATGTTCTAGATTTGGCCACCCTATGTCTACTTGCAACTTTACATACCCATCCAAAAATTAAATATCTTCACTAAGACGTAGACCAAATGTGCATTTCCCCTTTGGTGTACACTTCTCACCAAATGTTGGCGTTTGACCTTTTCCATAATATGTAATTTTGAATATATTTTCTTCGGTCAACCACACCATTCCTCTTAGAATTTCTCGTGGTTAAAGCATAGATGACCAGTGGCACTGCTATAAAATAGAGAATGGCCAACCAAGAAGAACACCAATATTAGCCACTAAAACAGATATGGCAGACCTTTGAAGAAGAGGTGCAGTTGATGTAAGGGTAATTTCATACATGGGGGATGTGCCAATAAAGAAGCTTATAGCCACAATGAGATATTTTTCTACCCCAAACTACCAGGAAGCTTATGTAGCACAATGTTTCTCCATTCATAAATGTTAGCAAAATAGCATCTATTAACTCATCATCAACATATAAATTATAGTTCTTCTCCTCATACCTCTCCTCTCCTTTGGCTACATCTTTCTCGTTGAACAACTTGGTAGATTGATAGTCACAAACAACCTTCATGTATTGGAGTTCGCTCTTTTCCATCTTTGGGATCCCAGAGGAGCATTGAAATATTACTTGAGAGGACCAAGTTTGGTGTGAAACATTATAGGCTTATATCCTTGGGTAAGTTGATATCTCAGAGATATAAACTGATGGATACTACATCCATGTTTATGAAAACAATCTTCTCTCCATCATAATGATTCTTTTCACTTTTATTTGTCTAATATGAGAGAGGAGCAGAGTTGGATTTCCGGCAAAACAGGATAATATATTGTGTAGCATTAGGAGATCTAGTGATGATAACAATGATCAGGAACATTGAATTAAGTGTGGAGAACCCGCTCTTTATATTACACTTTAACCTTCAGAATATGGAATATAGTGTCTACAACCCTTCATTTGATATCAATATCATTTTGACCATTAGTGGAAACAAAGGATCAAAACAAACTTCCAAGGATGCATGGTTACCATCTTGAGTAAAGTGTATACTATGCAACTTTGGTTGTGGTGGAAGAGATGATTGTTCGAGCAAGTCATAACAAGGTTCACTCAAGAATTCAAGATGATTAAACCATTCTAAAGAGAAAAACTAAATGATGCACTGAAGCATACATGAAACTTGAAAAGAAAATGTGGACCCAAAAATTTGAGTGTACAAACTAAAAAAAAAAAATTGGGTGGGTGGGGGGGGGGGGGGGGGGGGGTTGTAGTGGCTACAACAGGAGGGAAGCCAAAAAATGGATTTATGGAATTAATTTTTACCAACGAATTATTTTTTTGAGCTAATATTCTAATATTTCTAACCTTCCCCAAGAAAATATCTAACATGAAGGTGTAGCAATAACTCCCATAGTTATGATAGGAGTGGAGCAATTACGCCAAAGCTAGTCAAAGGCATGGGATACGTACCCTCCTCTCTAGATAAATTTAGCTTCCCATGTAACCCAAGAAGGAAGTTGATCCATGAAGGAAGAAAGAACCAATCAAACAATAGAGGAGACAGAATAGCGTAGTAAAGAAAGACATATAGAGAGATGAGAGGAGGTTATCATGTGGGCTAAAGAAAAACTATGCATATGATTTTAGTCTACTTAGTTTTTGTGAACAAGGTCATTTTTAGAATATTTGACCTAAGCTAGAGGGCGAGATAGAATTTTTTGTGTGCTTGATTTATGCACAAAAGTAATAAAGAGAGGGGATGAACCCCCATTTTGATTGTGTTTTGATAAATTAATACTTCCTTTTTCCCTTATTTACAAACATTTCCCCCTTGTTCACTCCTACTAGACATAGTTTTTCTGAGGTACATAATTGTCATTGCTTTATCTAATTTTATTTTTATGATTGGAGTTAAAATGTGTTGTATGGATTAATTGGACCATTGTATATATTTATGTGAATATATAGACTATGTGATTATTTATAACTCAATGGTCATTACTAACCATGATTTGTATAAAGTTTCTTGTTCATTTCAGGTAAATATACCTTCTACCTTTGCATTGAGGGTTCAAACTCCAAACCCTAATAATGTGCCCCAATCAAATATTTTTCATGGAGCATGGAAATGGATTCATGTAATAAAAGGTTTCTCATGAAGAATGGAAATGGATTCACCTTAATCATAGACTTGATGAACATAGGAATGCAAGTATCTTGGTGGTTTGTTTCTAGTTTTGCATTTGTGTGATCAACACTCCATATAGCATATGCGAACATGAGATTATACTCTTTTATGGTTTGACAGCAATCACACATAGAGAAGGTTGTGGTCATAAGTTGCAACCTATTATATTGGAGAGATCAAAAGGATTTAATGATATAGTTAATTCGTGAACCATCAAAATGGATATTTGAGCATGGTCAATTGTGATTCGAGCCAATCATAGGCATGTTAGTTTTCATTTCAGTTATGTGTGTTAAAACTAATTTCATATTTTGAGGAACTTATTGTTCCATATATGGAATAGGCAGGTTCCCTCATATATATGACAATGGTTTCATTTTGGTATAAGAGATAAAACTATGAAACTTATGTTGTAGATCGATTTTCATAATTATAATCAAATTGCTCCTAGTTTGATGTGTAGAATTCGATTGTAGCATTGTTTTGGTGACTTTACAAATTTAGGCACAAGACGACCCTAGAGTAGAGCCCACTCAAGGTAAGGCATTGTGTCATATTTCCTTTATGTATCTAGTAGCTAGTTCTAGTTCATTAGTTCTTACAATTCTACTTCTTTATTATCCTATACATTAGCTTTACAGTTTTATTTTGCTTTGTTGATATGCTATAAAATGAGTTATAGAATGGGATGTTATAGATTTCATATGTTTTAGTATTGGTGTGTCAATTAAACAAGTAGTTGCCAATTGATGCCTGGTATATAGAGTTACATGTTAACTTATGAATATATTTTTCATGGAATGTGACACATAATATCCCACTAACCGAATTATAGATTTGGAATAATATTGATAATTTTCTTGAAAGTACATTTTCATGCAATAGAGTTTGTAACTATCCTTTTTAGTATGATGTGTGGAATAGATTAGAGCATGCAATAAATGTCCTATTTTTATGTTTGTTGCATCAAGTGCCTCGCAAATTCCCAATGAACCCTAGGTTGATAAAAATAAGTGATTGTGTTTCTATCAATTTATCCTAGATGTGGAAAACCATATAAAAATAATATTCAACACCATTGTTAGGGAGGCACTTAGGGAACTGGACTTTTAGGATAGATAAAGATACCAAGAAAGGGTAATCATAAGAAAATTTCAAATATCCTTTAAACACCATTTCCCTAATTATCTCGCATTAGGACATGATTAGATGCACAAGAGATAATTGGACCCAAACTCTACAACATGACTCATTTGTCATACCAATAGACTAGTGGGTAGAAAAGGTCCAAAAACTTGACCAAATAAAGAAAAAGTAGAGATTGACAAGGTCTAAGAATATGGCCCAAGAATCAAAAGAACAAGTAGGATCCAATAATATAAATGATCCTCTCAAACATGAATCAATAGCTGATTCTAAAGTCAATACTCAAATTTTAGGATCTCCCATGTCTGAGGAAGATATTTTTTTTTCCCAATGATATTATTTGCATAAAACCATAACTTTTGTGCCATTATCCCAATGATATTAGGTTTTTCCCAATATTTGCACCTGCCATATATATAAAAGCCTCATGAGTATGGAAGTAGGATTGACTCTTGATGATCAAGAGAGTTGAACCCATGGCCTGAAGAGAGTTGAACTTGGGAGAGATATCATGGCTCATGACTGCTTGAGCCACCCATTGGGGTTAAATGTTCAAAAACATTGTCCCACCCTTGAACACTTGAGTGAGAATGAGATTGTGGGTACCTTGTCAATGCCCAGCTTGCCAAACATGTCACAAGTGTGATTTGAACTTGGATGGGGGAGCATAACAGCTTCTATTAACCACCAAAGTTAGACTTAATTGACAAAGCATTTGAATGTCATTATAACAATCATCTATCTAGCAGATAGCCCTATTGATATATTAGGTTTATTATGTTAAGAAAACATTAATTTTCTACACCATATTTTGATATTCATGAATTGAAAATTTTAGCTTTCATCCTTCCAGTTGAACCTATCTTATTTCTTACTTTTGGTAAAGTTGTAACTTTATTAGGTTGTTGATTATAATTATTATTCATTAATTCACTATGATATTGTAAGTGATTAGTGATTCATGATAACCCTCTCTGTGCAGATTGACAAAATACAAAGGTTTCAAGGAGGGTCATAAGATGATAGTAGTTGCAACTGATTTGGTTGGAAGAGGAATTGACATTGAGCATGTAAATATTGTTGTTAACTACAACATCCCAGATTTTGTAGATACTTATTTGCAGAGGATACGCCTACATAGATAACTTCAACAAATGTTTATACTTCGTATTCAAATATTTATAATCTTTTATTCTAATTTTAAGCCATAGAACTAAGAGTGTTTCTTTGATGCATGTTGAAGGGTTGGTATATTTGGTACAAATGGTGTTGAAATTATGTTTTTTTCCTTTGCTTCTGACTCAAATGTGCTCAACCAAGATTTTTCCTTATTAAATAGTTTATTCAAGAGCTATAAATGTTTTTCATTGCCCTAAATAGTGATTTGATGACACCTTTTGTTATTATGCATCATTCATATCGTACTTTTTATAGATTCAAGAATTTTCTTTGAAGTTGACATGCAACATATATTTCATTCTCTTTTAGGTTCAAAAAAGTTTTGAAGTTGACATAAAGGAGCTCTCAGTACAAATAGACACATCTACATATGGTAAGTGTTAATTGTGCAAACCTATGATGGAACCCATAGTTAAACTCTATGTATATCCTTTCCTTGTTGCGTGATTTTCTATTTCATCATTGCTACTTGTTGTATCTATTCATTGATTTGCTTTTGTTGATGATTCATTTATAGTGGGCCCATTTTCATCGATGATTGGTGCAGTTGTCACTGGCATGCTAGCTATAAAAACTAATGCTACTATTTAATTGCAGTGATATCGCAAATGGTTTGGTATGATGCTATTTTCAAAGAATTGTTAGTTTGATCCATTTCAAGAATGGGTTGATCTCGTTTTTTCCTCCCCTTGAAAAATGCCTAGAAAATTTTGAACATATATGAGTTGGAAATGGTAGCAACATTTATTGAGCATTGTATATTTAGCTTGATCAGTTAATTTAACTTGACCTACTCTATGATAGGATAATTACTCTAGAAATGTTGTTTAGATCCAAAGTAGTATGAAGTTCCCTAATTTATGGTTATATCTCGAATAATTTATGAATTAAAGATCACATGCATGCATGTGGAATAGTGTCTAATTCTTTTAATCAAATATGTGGTTGGACAACATTCTCATAAACCATATGGAAAAATATTATGGATAACCAACAAAATTATTTACAATCTCAACAACACCCACAACAAGTCGAAGTTAGGGTTTTTTTATTATTTTATAAAGCTATTTGTCTGAATAAAAGATTGTGGGGCATATGAACTTTAAACTACTAAAAAGGGCCATGATTATGTTTATATTTTGACTTTCTACAACATCCTCATAATACTTCATACTATTAACAACATCCCACCTGATAGGAACATGTATTGTGAATGTTTTATCCATTGTGTCTAATGTTATTGCAATTTGATGGATTGACTATATTGTAGGCAATTAATTTGTTTGTTTATGATAGCTCCCTCGAAGATATTGATCATTTTTTTCTGTCTACTGCCAAGTCTCAAAGATGAAGATACCCACTATTGGATTTTGTTATGACTGACTATGGCTTGAAATTCTTCTATGTTTGTGCAAGCGAGCTAGCCTTTCTATTTTATGCTTTCTATTATACATGATACTTTCCTCATGGCTATTTTGTTTTCACGTGATGTGGTCTTGTGGCACATTTTTTTATTTAACAATTTTGTGCCTTAAATGATAGGAATGTTTTTCTCATGAAGTTTCTTTAAGAAACATTTTTTTTTAATGGCTTGTATATGTTTCATTGTATTAATTGTTAAAGGAGACATTTTATTCTGATATGGCTGATTTTATTTTCTTGTTTCTATTTGTGCATAGGTATTTGTGCCAAAAGTTCTTGTAGAACGTGACCTACTTGGGTATGTGAGAGAGATTATTTGGAAGTAATTAAACAAAAACTTTAATCAAAAGTATCTCATTAACAGACACTATGATGCTAAAATCAAAGAGTTCCATAGGTCAATGTTGGCCCCATGACCATGGATGAATATGCAAATAAAATTTTGAGTTCTTGAAATATCTTAGGTACATCAAGGTAAAATTATAATCCTAACTATATTAGATTACTCTTAAAAAGAAAAAATTGATTTTGGCAAACCAAAAACTCTAAATGAAAACACATTGAAGGTTAAATACTATTATGAGCAAAAATTAAACAAGCTCGAATTCCATAAGCTGTGGAGAGAAAAGAAGAGTGAGAAGCACGATTAGGAAAATCAAATATTCAAACCTTCACAACAAAAAATAAATAGTCAAAACAATTAGCTCAATGTGGGAGTATGTTGAATGTGTGGATGTGGAGACTATTTTTATGGGTGATCTTCACCAAATAGTTTACTTCATTAGAACTTTATGAATAGATAAGGGAATTCAATTATCCACTTCTATATATATATATATATATCATGATTTTGAGTGAGTACAACAAATATTTATATATAGGTAATGAGTGTAATTTTTTTTATATACACATAGGTAGTGACTGATAGTTTATCTAGATAGTTAGGGCAGTTCTTATGATTATTATATATCAACAATTACCATAACTATTACATGAATATTATTATTCATTACAAAGTGATTATTACATTATAACCTTAGTTGTGTTTTAACATTATGAAGTTAATTGTTGCAAATAGATTGTTACTAAAACTAAAAATAAAATGCTATGGTGCACAAATTAATATAGATATTTTACCCTAAAAACCAAAAATGGGAAAACTAGAAAGATTTTTAAACACATTTTTCTTCACAATGTTACAATATAATATGTATATCCCATATCATCCATAAAACCCAAATCTATTTACATTATATTACAATACAATTGTAATTCTTTAACCATAATTACAAAACCCTCAAGCTAAAGCAAAGGAAAAAAAAATTGCTCAAAATATGCAATAATTTTTAGAGCTAGGAATGTGTATTTATTGAATTCATATATTTTATCATCTAAACTTATAAATAAATCAATTTAGTAATCATCATGTAAATATAATCAAATGGATAGAGCGGAAATATTTGGACATAATTCCAAGTGATGCATAGTTGCTTTCTTTAGAGAAGTTGGATGAGACCTTTGAGCACCCATTTGGCTTGTGAATTCCCAATCCACGGATGGAAACCAAAAGCCACAAACATGTTCATTTTTTGGCCACTACCCAGTAGTCTAGGCATTCAACCACTTCCTTAATGAAGCCATACCAGATAGCAAAACTTACAAGAGTGATGGGGATTCAGGCCAACCATGTGATATAGTAAGCCATGTTGCTGCATTCGTTAAAGGACAAGAACTAAGATGCAAGCAAAAACCCTGAGATATTTCTCACAAGTCTATGTTACTCCCCTCACCTAAACAGATGATTTGGATATTCTAGCTGGGAAATACATTGATTTGTATATTTCAATTTCACTCCCAAATGATCCAAATTGGATCATTACTTGTTTTCCATCCATATCAATGCATTCGGAGTGGAAAAAGTGGAGGAATCAGCACATGGTACCGCTTTTACTGGTGATACCTAGTTTGGCAAAACGGGGTCTGAAACTTTCCAAGAGTGTTTTGAGCCATCAAACGACGTTTTTTGGGGGTAAATTGTCTCATTATCCAACACCTTTTCATGTTGTTATACACATAGATGTTGGAAATACTGAGAGGGGGGTGAATCAATATTTTTTTTCAATTGTTATTTCTACCAGTTAGATCACTTATATTTAGAACACAAAATGAATAATGATAAGAATAAATGCTTTTATTAATTGAATCAAGTACAAATGAATGAGTGCAATATTTGTTGCCAAGCTCCAACTTGGAAATTAGTGAGGCTCTGACATCTAGGGCTTCGACCCTATCTATCCAAGGTACCAACATTGATTTTAAGAGCACCAACTCCAAGGACACCAATCCTATGGCTTCACTTTCTTAATATATATTTGGCTGTACTTCACATCTCCCAAAAACATCTTCGTCGAGCCCTGTCAATCTTCGGTTATCCCTTTACTTAATCATCACATCATCAATGAAAACCTCGTCATATAGAAAGTGTCACCACTGTTATTTATAATACCCAATCAATATCTTCAAGTTACTTCATCATGACATCAACGCTGCATTATGATCTTCAATACAAGACTTCAATGTGACTTCAATGAATTGCACCAAACAACTATTTACGTGTCCTTCTCCAAGGTCAGACTCTTCATATCTGCTTCTAAGGTGATCAAGTGTGCTTGAGAATTACTCAAGGGAAAATTTGAAGATGTCTTCAAGATTACTTTCAAATAGGCTACTTCAATAAACTCTTAGTCACAATGCTCCAAAGATAACCATCCTCCAAATAACTTCTTCCAATTGTGAGTAGGCCACTTACTTATACAAGAGATATACATCATGTATCCCTTTTATCCATGAGGTCACCTTGTCAATTCACCTCTATTGTAGCCCACAGTCCTTATTGTCCTTATTCTGCCCATAATTCAATGAATAGTGTTAGTGTCAGTCTTTTCAGCCTTCCTTCAGCGATCGAACATGCTCTTACAAGTGATTTTAAGGTGTCAAAATCAAATTTTTGTCATTTCAGTGAGTCTTCAAGCAAAATTTGGGCACTAGGCATTAGGTCTAGGGTTTGTTTTCACTATTTTCAAAATTGTCCAAATATCGGTCCATGTCACCATTCAGATGAGTGTACCATTATTCAGAGGGTTTTCATCATCATGTCAAGTTCCATTGGGTCATTTTACAGCTTGTCCATGCTTCAGTTGTGCCTAGGTAAGGTCCATTTCCCTCTCCTAGGGTTTTGGAGGTAATTTCTCTAGGATGGTCAAACCATCGAAAAAACTTGTATCCTAATATTCACACACCTTCCCCTATCCTTAATGTATCTTATTAAACATTTCCCATCACTGATATCCCCCAAATTCCTCATTTTTGCACAAACCCTAGTTTCTTGCCACAACTTGGCAATTTTCTAGGCTAAGCATGTGTTTTTCCCTTTTGGACCCCTTCCCCTCACTCGATCTCTGAGATTCCACTTTCCCCTACTTCCTAACATCCCTCCCTACTTCCAAAAATTTCCCCAAGAATTTAGAAGCCCCTTATCCCCTTCATTTCGTTTCATTTCGACAAAATCCCTTGTTTCACACATCGGGATAAGTTTCACTAAAATGATGTTTCTGAGCAATCACAGATGAATTTTGGAAAACTGAGAGCATTTTTTGTCCACAACATGCCAAAGAAGAAAACCCTCCTTCACTTTTTACACAGGTGTCATGGTTTTAGAGAAATGTCAAAAATACCGTTGCCTAAGGAGAATTAAATGCACCTCTGAAGTGACCTTGGGAAAATCGAGTTTTCTCCTAGCTTGGTTGGCCAAATGACTTGTTTGATAAGTCAAAGGATAACTAGACAAAATATCTTTCCAATGAACTATCATGAGCTCAATTTGGAGTTGAGGAAGGCATTTAAAAGTTGACTGTAACAGCACTCTGCCTTGAGGCAGCCTCATTTGACACATTTTGACCAATCTTGGGAGATTTGATTTTTGACAAGGAAAATGAACTCCAAATTGAAAAATTCCAGCTGAGTTGGAAAGTAGACTCAAAGACCTTTCCAACGAGCTACTGTGCACCTGATTTCGACACCGGGAAGGCCTCCAAAGGCCTCCTGCAAAATGCACTATGTAGCTAGGTGCGCGCGGCGCATCAGGCACAAAAATGCAGTGTAAAATTACACGTGTGCGGCGCACTGGGTTTTAAGCCCAAAGTTTTCTTGGAAAGGCATCAAATTGCCTCCTCTCTGCACAAACTTGCAGACAAAGACATCAAGCCTTCATTCCTCATTTTCAACAAATCAAACATACACTTGGCATAGACTTTCAATACCATGGAGGCGGACAACAACACATCATACAACCAAGACAGAGATTCCATCAATGAAATGCATGCACCAGGAAGACACTTAAACGGCGGAAAAAGCCCGATCCACTCCAAATTTTGGTCGAGGCTTCATTGGCGGGGCACAATACATGATAGAGGGTCTTCACTCCGAATTTGAGCAAATTCGGAGAAAATTTTGTCATTTTGAAATTATTGGCTTGCAAAACAGGTTTTTTGGCTCAACGCGTAGCGCGCCGCGCGCGACCCATAAGATCGGGAGATCCAAATCATAAATGGCTTGTAGTTTTGGATTTGTCATGATGAATTATACATGCTCAGCCATTGCCAAAGCATTTCATCAAGTTCTGGGTGACGAAAAGGCTCAAAAACATCATGAAAATCACCTTTCAGCCACTTTTTACACCAACAGGAAGTACTTCCGGGAGAATGCACTTTTGGAGGGGCAAATGGACACCAAATTGGAAAATTCCACTTGGGTTGGAAAGTAGAAATATAGGGCTTTCCAACAAGCCAACCTGAGCTCAATTTGGATGTCGGGAAGTGCCCCAAAAATAGGTGGAAAAGCGCGCGGCGCATAGAGCTCAAGCGCACGGCACACAACGGTTTTTGGCACAATTTTCACCTTCCAGCTCAGAATTTCATCCAGTTATGACTAGTTTCACCTCTTGATGTGATGTTTGACTCAGCTTGATGTAATTTGATGTGTATGATGTAACTTTGGCACATTTTTACTTGTTCTAGAGGATTCATTCACTAAAAGGTGAAAATTAAATAAATGAATCAGTTTCCTAGCATATAGGGGTAAGTTGTTTGACTACCTAGATTTCAGTTCCTTGTTTAGAATTAGTTCAAACAACTCCTAGAATGATGAGCTCGACTCCTAGAGGCAAGGAAAGGAGTTAGGATGGTATATATGATGTAATTTCTCAATCATTTTCAGGGGTTGGAGAGGTTGGACTCTTGGGAATAGCTTGACACTCTATTGTACATATCTTATCTACATTTTTGGCAAAGGAAAGACCAAGGTTTTGCAGCACTATTTGGGATTCATGTGGCTTTATGTCTTGATGGTGTGTTTCTTTTAGTACTTGTAATTTGTGTATGTGTACCACTTTCCATCTTTAATCTTCTGCAATTGAACAAATGAAGTGTTAAGGTAGAATCCATAAATTTGCTATGCTCTGCCTTTAAATTTGTTTAATTTTCCATGTTTTCGTCTGTTTAAGGAGAACCCTTGAAAGTTTCTTGCTCTCCTTAACCTCTCACCAGTCAGATATATCCATTCAATCACTTTAAAGGCATGAAACAATCACCTATCTTGCCCCAAGTAGACCTCTGCAAAAGCTGTGCCTCATCCCCACACCCAAAATTGCCTTTCCCTTGACTTCAACAAAACCTCAAAAAATCAATTCCAAAGTCCTTGTACTTCATACCTAGCCTAAAATTAGTCATCAATTCAGTGATCTCGACCTCGTTGATTATCTTTTGCCGAGATTGACCCGGAGAGAGCCCTCTCCTGTCCTCGTAGGGCTAGCTACGAGGCTGAGTGTGGTTTGACGTAACCTTGAGTGTTACCTTATTTCAGCCTAAGGTAGATTTAAGCGCTAACAGATATATCCTTCTATTTTGAGAGTTTGAGGAGTGGTAATTTTGGCCAATGCATTGCAAGATATGGTCAGATTGATTTCATTTATTTCAACCCCTGGAGCTTGTTCTCAGTGTATATCTTCTTCTTTTGACGTTTCTTGTTCATTTTCTTCCTCCTCTTCAAAATCTATGTAAAATAATTTATTCTCAATGCACTTATGACCTTTACTATATTTGCTATCATCACTGTAACAAAGCCCTTTTTATTTTTTTCCTCTAGTTGTTGTAGTGTCAACCTTTTATGTTGTGGGATGCAAGGAGTGGAAACACTTCCACCTTTATAGTTGTGAGTGGAAGACTTCCTTGTTGCCATAATTTTGCCTTCAACATTTCTCATCACCTTAAATGCATTCTCTAATGACTTAGGTTCCCAAAGGCGGACCTCATGTTGAATGTTATCCCTTAAAGTACCTATGAAGACATCAATTAAATGCTCGTCTAGTATCAATTACCTTGATATTTAAATCTTTGGAAGTTCTCAATGTGCTCCACAACTGGACCCCTTTGTTTGAGATTTATGAATTGGCTAAAGAAGGTATTTCTCTTTGTATCCTCATAATGTACTATCAATTCCTCTGTAAAAATTGTATAAGTGACAAGTGATTTACGACAACAAAGCTATCCATGCCACACAAATCGATTGGGTTGTAAATATAAATATGCAACACATACCTTTTGTATGTGTTGCACATCATGTAGATCAAAGAACTACTCTATCAGTAGTATCCATGTTACTAGATCCTTGCTTGGTTGATTTGTAACCACAATTAGTTTTTTCCCATCATTTGACAACTAAGAGGGGCTTTGGGCTAAAATTAGACTTGATTAGACATGTATAAATAGAAGAGACCTCATGTGAGTCTCTCATCATCATCACACTTGGAATTCAACCTCATAGAGGATTTTCGCACTTGTTCCTTCTTGGCTATTGGAGATCTATTGGATGCATTTCAATATTTGGAAGCTATTTTTTATTGTCTTTGGAGCTACTTCTTTGGATAATGGATGGATATATTACATGTTGTCTTGTAAGTCCTTATTGTTGAACATTTTATATCTTGAAATTGTCTAATATATGGACATGTTGCTTCTAGGTTATGTTATTTTGTGTTCTAATTGTTGAAATTAATTTTGAAATGTTATCTAGTTGAGTATTGCATATGTTATTGTAACCACCCTCCTCTCACAGTTACCCAAGCTTACCGGTCTACCGTGGTAAATATGTGACAAAAAGTTGCTATGATATGATTCAACTCCCTAAGTGCAGTTATGGAAGTGGAATCAACAAACCAAAACTTTGTAGACCTCCCTCAGATGCTACAAGACCTCCAGGAGATAACCAACCACCCCAGGTGCCCAATCCCTGAGTTAACTTAGCCTTTCATTGAACTAAACCCCCAGTCACTCCCTTGACAAGGCCTCCCTATGACTAAAACCCTCTAGTCGCTCCCACATGCTTGCTTCCCAGCGATAGCAGATTTTTTCACCCAATTCTGTGCCAACGACAGCGAGATTTAAGCCACTTTTTTCAAGCTAGTCTCCAAAACTTCATGAAACTTTCTAGAACAATGAATGACACCAGGATAAATCCTTTCACAAAAAAATTAGATAAGAACATGACCAAACCAGGCCTATCCATGACAAACATTTCATCAAACACTTCGCGACCCTGTAATTTATAGGTCATAATCTCATATATGAACATAGGGACTTCATACTTATATGACAATCGTCAATAAGTTATAATGCCATCTCAAAATAGTTGCATTATCATCTATTAGGTTATTCATTTATTAACATTTCATCTAATAACCAAAACATGATGAGAACCATAAATCAAACATGTCATTAACCATGCTTGTAACCAACATATAACCAAATAAACAACAATAATAGAACAACCATCATAGCCACATAATAACAAGTACATTTACACATAGAACACAACAGGAAAATATCTCTTATTAACATATGCAAATCCAACCAAGTTAGGGACTTCCATGTACTACCCGACCATAGATTGGGCTGAACCAAATCTTTCTTTCATTCAATCACCCCCATGCCATATTTCAAGCATGAATATCGGATCTCATGTAATAAACCAAGAAAATCAAACCTAGGCTTCCAAAGGCCAACCACCTCAACCATCAACCAGTGATTCCACCTCACAGTTGGACATCACTAATCATCATCAAATTGGTCCCTATCCAAGTTATCTAAGGCTCCAAAGCATTTTTTCCAACCCGGTTTCCAAGACTAGTAAATCAACCTACAGTTGTCTCCGGACTCCAAAGCATTTGTCCAACCAAGGCTTCCAAGACTAGTAACTCAACCCACCAAGGGCTCCAGAGCATTTTTCCAACCAAGGCTTCCAGGACTAGGAACTCAACACAAGATGTTACAGGCTTCCAGAGTGTTTGTCTAACCAAAGCTCCAAGAACTAATAACTCAACCCACAACCATAAGGATCATGAGAACCAACCAGAAAACAAAAGGTAAACCCACAACACTATGGATATTCAAAAAATGGAAAGGCTAGGCAAAACCATTGTCATTCCAAACAATCCTCCATGCCAATGACATATCATAACCAAATAACCACATTCATATGTCACGTGTGTCAAAACTAGCAAGGAAATCATACATGAAACTCGATACATGTAAAGCAAACTTGCTTTAGTTGTTGATCATGTTGTTCCCTTGTGCTTTGCTGCTTTTCTTTTGCCTTCTTGCTCCAAATCAAAAGTATGTCCAAAATCCTCCAATAGTGCTCCAAGAACTCTAAGTGTGCATGAGTATGGGAGAGAGAGAATAGAGAAAAAGCTCCAAGCTAAAACTGACAAAAGTCTCACACATTAACAAAAGCCATGAACTAATTCTCAAAAGCCTTTTTATCATTGAGGCCTCTAATTTCTTCATCTTCCTTCAATTTCCTTCTCATGCAAGTCTTTGACCTTTGACCTTCATTTTTTCTTATTTTCCTTATTTTCATAAAAGAAACCAATTAATGCCTCTTTGCCTTTGCCAATTTCCATAGCCACTAACAAACTGAAAGTGACACTCACTAGGATGTTTTTTCCCACCATTCAACTTGGAATATGTGTTCCATGACCTTGGTCTTATTTTTTGCCTTTATTAACTTTGTTAGAGGGATTTTTTAACCCAGGGTTGTTACAAAACCTATCCCCCTTAGGGGTACACCATCCTCGGTGTTCTATGACACCTATAACCAACAAACCGTTGAAAAAAAAACATATTGTCCATGGAGCTTTATAACACAACTCGTTGTAGTATTTATAATGACCACTATTGGAACATGACAAACATACCGTTTGTTGGAGCTTTATAACACATCTCATTACGGTATTTACAATAACAACCACATATTTACTCATACACATTTTTTTCAACCAGAAAATAATCATATTGCCTATGGAGCTTTATAAATCCAACTCGATACAGTATTTACAATAATATACACATATATCCATCTGCAGATTTTATCAACCATTAAATAAAAGGATATGATGGTTGCATCAACAACAAGGGAAAACAGAGGCTCACACCTCCACCCTCAAAAGTAGTACCAAGATTCACCTCCTTCCTAGGAGGTCTAGAATCCACTGCCAAAGTCAAATATGCATCCATTTTTTAGCACTACAACCCTTGCACTACTTATTCTCTTAGTGAATAGTTATCGACTTATTGTTCCAAGGCACACTCCCAATGTGCTTATGATTCCATCTGGTAATGCTAATGACCAAAACCAATGTATTCCCTAACCTTCCTTTCTCTACTACACAGTCCCTCGCGAATTCCGATCACTCCTTTCGATGCAGTCACACACCTTCCAAGTTTCGTGGGCATCCCCCTATCTACCACACAGTCCCCTGGATAACCCCTCCCACGGCAAGGTTTCCTCCCATTGGAAGGTCCAAAAAACCAAGGCATATCCCTGACTCAAAACCATCATACCATTCATAGCACGCTCATGGAAATCAATGGACACTATTGGGTACCAGTGTCCCATAATGGCCCTGCTCCTGAAGTGCTTTACCAACATACTACTGCCTGTTCCAATTCCTTTTGTTGTTGTTGTTAATTCTTGCAGTCAGTTTCAACCACCCAAACTGGGCATTTCCATGATTTCATGTACCAAGCACATAACTTCCATTAGATTCAAAATAAATTGAAATAAACTCAAATCATACCTCATTGGTGGCTTGTCAATAGGGTACACTTGCAATCTTGTTCACTTCTTGTCACAACAAGTCAAACTATTTGTTTGATCAAATCATCATGAATAAACATATCACATCAGGTTAGCTTAAAACTCAACCATCATAATCAAAATCACATATGACATATAACCATCATAAATCAAAGTCATATATCATATGCATAATAAAAATGAAATAAAATATTGATACTTATCCTTCAATCGGTCCTTCGCTTCTACCTTTGTCCTTTTCGTACACACACCGGATCAGTTTCCACAATTGGCACACACCTAGTTCCTTCTCTTTTCTTCAATCACGTACAAATACACACAATGAACATCACAACACATAGCTCCACACATGATGTACAACATCACACAATACATACAACTACACTCGGTGTACCCCACAACAAAATACATACACCTATGCCCGGTGTACAACACAACACATACACCTACACTTAGTGTACACCACAACACAATACATATGCATGCACAAAGTACAATACACTGATTACACTTGTCATGATGCAATGGTTACATAATACACATAACACAATACCTCATGTACACAACACAACATGTACGACATGCACACAATACCACATGTACAACATGTACACAAAACCACTTGCACAACGTGTACACAACACCACATGTACTTAGCACCACCAGCACAACGTGTACACATAACCACATGTACTCAACACCACCGACATAACATGTACACAATACAACATGTACACAACACCACCTGCACAATGTGTACACATTACCACATGTACACAATGTTAGCCTCCTGCTCATAAAAGGTATTCATCTTTCATGATCGACATGTTTACAGGCCAAATATGTCATACTTTGCATGCCGCAATGTTCCATATTTGCTACTGAGGCAAGGAGGGCACAAACCTTGTCTGCAAGCATTTGGGGCAGACCAGTGTGATGACCGAGACCCAGATGAGAGGAAGCACAAGAGTTCATTCTTCAATTGGTGGTACTTTGGAATGTCCAGTGGTTTGGTTGTGTCTATATTTGTGCTCATGTACATTCAAGAAGAATGTTGGATGGGGTTTGGGGTTTTGTATCCCAACCTTGGCAATGGCAATAGCACTCTCTGTTTTCATATGTGGGACAAGATTGTATCGACATAAACTGCCTGGTGATAGTCCGTTCACTGGAATCGCCCAAGTCTTTGTAGCCAGTATCCGTAAATGGAATGTCTCTGTTCCTTCTCTGGGAGAAAAGAAAATATATGTTATTCAAGAAGAACAGCTTTTAAAGGTTGAAAACAGTAGAGAGTTTTTTTCCTACAAATCAGCTAAGGTTTCTTGACAAGGCAACTGTGGAAGTTGATTTAGATTACAAGCATAAAGACATTAATTGGAGACTATGCACAATTACACAGGTTGAAGAGGTGAAACTTGTTCTAAGATTGTTACCCATTTGGGTGGCTTGTTTGATGTATGGGGTTGTCTTTGCACAATCCCCGACATTCTTCACAAAACAGGGAAGCACAATGGATAGAAAGATTGGTGACAACTTTGAGATTCCTGCCGCATCTTTACAAAACTTCATTAGCCTCTCTATTTTTTGTGCTTATGCCTGTGTATGATCGCATATTTGTTCCGGTGGCCAGAAAAATAACCAAAAACGAGCGTGGTATAACACTGCTTTAGAGGATAGGTATTGGTATATTTACTTCCATTCTTTCTATGACTGTTGCTGCCTTGACATAAATGAAAAGGCTCCAAGTGGCAAAGGATAATGGATTGGAAGATATGCCCCATGCCACGATTCCATTGAGCATTTTTTGGTTGCTTCCACAATACATACTATTTGGTATATCAGATGTTTTTTACAATGATAGGACTGCAAGAGTACTTTTATGATCAGATGCCTGACACAATGAGAAGCTTAGGTATCGCTCTCTATTTGAGTGTTTTCGGCATAGGTAGTTTCTTGAGCAGTTTTTATATTTCTATTCTTGAGGAAATAAGTAGCAGAGGGAAGAAGCAGAGCTGGTTTGCTGACAACCTGAACAGAGCTCATTTGGACTACTTTTATTGGTCTTTGGTTGCACTGAGTGCACCGTTCCTATGCATCTATGTTGCATTTGCTAACTGCTTCAAGACGCTCATGTGATAGCCGCCCGACGGTTTATATAGGGCACACCTGACACTAAATTGTAGAAAAGTAGGTGATCTGGCTGTCTTTGATAATCTGTATACAGAAGGAGGATTGGGTGGGCATTTGCCATTGAGGAGAAGGATTTCTGTTTCTGTCTCTATTCCACAGAAGTGCGCATTTTGGTATAGTTAAAAGGAAAGGGAAGTACATTATAGGATATGCAGCATTTGCTGACATGATTTGGGAAAATTTCTAACAGATTTCTGACGAAGGTATCTTTGGATTATTGTACGCCAGAGCAGGTAGGATTCACTAAAGCACTAGAGAAGAATAAACCATGACAAGACCTGAGCTAAAACTGCAGACAATGGCCGATGTGTTCAAGCAGGCATTGATATCTTTTAGGGCGAATATACGAGTTCTTCTTGTTATAGCAGCATTATCCTCGATGTATAATAATGCAATTGAGATCTCTATAGGTTTAGTTGGTTTACCTTTCAATGTATCACATGGAAACTTTTCACTCGACTTCGATCACCATGGTAAACAAAATCACAGCCCTTCAAAAAGCGTTTTTGGTATATCTCAACGACAGAAACGTTTTGTAGATGGGAATGGCAATACCATTGGTGTAGGTGGACAGGCCCGGCAAGAGGAGGAGCCGTCTCTAGGCCACTTCCTTTCATCATATTTTGTGGGACCGCCCGTTGATGAAGCAAATGGACATATGCACGACTTGATTCACGGTGCGGATGGGAATACATTTGGTGGTAGTTCAATGGAAACAAATAAGGGTCAGAGTGAACAAGTCTCAGGTCCTCAAGCAGAGCCACAGGGAAATAGTGAATCAACAGAGGATGTGGATGGTCAACAGGTTTTTGCTTATGATGATAGTGATGGTACAACTTTAAACTATGTGAAAATAAGGATGGTGTTTCTCTCGAGGAACGACACGCAGAGGGAGATTACTGATGATCTTGAAGAATCAGAAGAAGTTGGAATCTTTGCAGGGAGGTTATTTGGTGGAAGAGGCTTTGATCATCAAGGGGCAATGCCTCAAGGAACTGGTGCCACCGTGTTTTTGGTATTATTTATACTTTTTGGAGTGTTAGCAACGCTTCTTGTGGTGGCAACCTTACAACATTCTGCTATCCTTGGTGCTGTTGCATACACTGTTGTGAGTACACACATGAACAAGAGAGTCTCCATCAAACAGTCAGTAAGATCAGGCCTTAGAACTGGCATCTGGAGACTAATATGGCTAGTCGTGTTGCATGGAGCTTTGCGGGCACTGCAATGCTTGTTTTTAATGAAATCACTCTTTGGGAAAGCGTTGGAGTTAGAACAAATGGAGAGGTTGGTCTTGCGGTTGTCAATCATGCCGTTTGCATTTAGGGCTACTTGGAAAGATGACTATGCCACAAATATGGGAATGTCATCAAGGATAGGAGCATTTGTTACCTTGGATTACTTGTTTGATGGGCTTGCTTACAACATCTATATTACTGCTGGCTGGGTAGCCATTGTGGAGAGCCAATACAGAGGTGCTGAAACATTTTACAGAGGATGGAGCCTTGTTAAAAGAATGCCATTCCAAGCAGCTACAATTAAAGTAATTGAATTTGTTGTGTGTGGCCGCAGCTTCAAATGGATGCTTGAGCAAGTTGTCGGTCATTTCTTGTCAATGCTTATAGAATCTTTTTTAGAGACTTTCTTTCTGGTGCTGTGGTTGATTTTTTATTTCTCAGCAAGATCAAGCTTGTTTCTCTCTGTATATTATACTTCAGCTTGGACATGGACATGCTTATTATTCCAAATAGTAAGGCTGTGTGATATTCCAACCCTTGTCGCTGGTGCTTTTCCAGCTGGCCTTGCATTATTGATCGAGAAAAAGAGCCGAAGAATGAAAATAGCTCAATATTGCTTTGCTCGTGCCCTCGAAATCTTTTTCACTGCTATTGTAGATTCAGACACTTTGCCACTGAATGTATCACGAGAAATGCTTCAACAGCACAACAGTTTGAAGACAATAAAGAAGAAGCTAATTCGCAACGCTTTAGATATGATTCGTCGAATTGCAGAAGAGGACCCTGATGAATCAGATGCAAAGGGAATTTGGTCATTCTCTGGCCATTTTGCATCGCTTCAGTCCAGATTAGCTCCAGACAACAAGATTTCGGCCTCAGCATGCTACCAGTACGCAGTCCTCCTTTATTATGCAGTTTTGATTCATTTTTGATAATATTTCGATCGGCCAAGCGCCGAAACCTCCAGAAGCTTGCAGAAAGAGCCACAACAACTATTTTTGCCATAAAGAGATTAAAAAAGGTGATTGAACAGTTCAAAGACCTTCATCAAAGTCAAAGAGGCAGCTCTAAGCCTTTAAAACTCACCAGAACATAGTTAAAGCTATTAAAGACTATTCATATCAGATTTTAAAGGAATCAGTGCCACTTAAGGCCAGCGGAACCGCCTAAACGATGCGGACAAAAGGATTCAATGCCCAGTTATTAAAAATACAGAGTATCGAGCCACACTTGGGGGCAGTGCTGCAGGCCAAATACGCAGTGATGACTATGAGGCCAGCGCATGGCTCAAATGACACTTTTAAATCCATTTTTTGATGTTGTTGCCTCATGCGCAGCCTTAGATATTTATTTCGAGATGCCAGCTGCCCCAGCGCAGCTCATATAGTCTTTCATGCATTTATTTTGAGTACAATTTAGCAGCAAACACTGATTTACTTCAAATCTGTTTGGATCTGTTTGATAGATATTTTTGAGATATTTTCCTTGAGATCTTATCAAGAGATCTAAGTCTGTACATATTCTTTATATAAACCACCTTATGGACGGTTTTAAAGTGTGGTTGGTTGATAATCCTCTTTCTAGACTTGCGCTGTGTGCTTTGAGAGATTTAATGAACAAAGATTGCTAGAATACCTTGTGTTTGGACTATTTAATGTGGATTTGATGGCTGAAGAATAGATTATAGGATTCTTGTACTTCTTCATGGAACAATAATTTTTTCTCACCTGTTTTCAGTTGCTATGTTTGCTATATCATATCTGTGTCATGATCTAAAATTGCAGGAAGAAAGAATAGCTCAGATGTCACATAGCCGTGCTCTGTCCTCAATTCCTGTTATTTCTCTATGTTTTCTTCTGAACTAGTTATGAATATGAATACTTATTCGCTCATATCTACACTAGTTCCTCCATATATGAATATTGTTTAGGAATTTCTTAATTGCTCCTATATAATGTTCACTCACCTTCCCTCTGTTAGCATAATGAAAGCTACTTAGTTGTCTTTCATTCCCTGACATCCATTTCATCCTCATTCCAGCCTGATATTATTCCTTGTTTAACTATTATGCTCTGTAGTTCCTTCGTTGCCAAAGAAAACACACCAACAACCCTTAATCCTTGACTCCATGCCCAATGTTCTAAACTTCTTACGCTTCGCATGCCAACTCTGCCTGAATAGATCAACCATCCCACCAAACTAAAACAAAACCCATGTGCATCATATCTAGCCTAATATCACCCTAAACAAAGCTAAATTACGAAGAGAGAGCCCTCTCTGATTGCAGGTAGGCTAGGACCCGCAGTCCAACGATTGGTCTGGTGTTACCTCGGCCATATCCCTTAAGGAGCCAAGGGACAACCTGAGCGTTAACACACAACACCATATGCACAACGTGTACACAACACCACATGCACAACATGTACACAATACCACCTGCACACAACACCACATGTACAACATGTACACAACATCACATATACATAGCACCACATGTACAACATGCACATAACGCCATATGTACATAACATTGCATATACAACGTGTACATAACACCATATGTTCATAGCACCACATATCCAACATGCGCACAACACCATATGTACACAACATCGCATATCCAACATGTGCACAACACTACATATGCAACATCCACACAACACTATATGTATATAGTATTCATATACAATATGCACACAATACCACATATACAACATGCACACAACACTCTATTTACAACATGTACAATAGATACACAACATTAGTACTACACATCCATAGACCACACATTGACACTACCAAGCAACCTTGCTTCTAATGTCTTTCCACTATTCATGCTTGTTCCAATATGTCGCATATCGCACTGCTTTCATTCCGCTGATGTATCCCTCAACATTACCTATCCATACTATAAACAAGACATAGTACAAGCATATAATATCGATTCATATTAACATGATACTAACCTCATAGATCTGTCAAGGCTATTCTTCCCGCTTGATTCCTCATAAGATCAGGAACCTCTTCATGCCATTCCCTTGCATAAGAAATCATTCCTCCGCAAGAATGATCCTTGGCAACCCTATTAGACGACAACATACATACATACATATATACATATAAACATTATCATAAAACAATCATGATCCTTGATGACCTTGTCAGACAATGGCATATATATATATATATATATATATATATATATATATATATATATATATATATCAACATAATCATGATCACAACATAATTACCAGATATAATAAGGTCAAGGTTAAGAGAAATTCCTTTATCCATGTGATGCATGCACAACATTGAGAACCATAGTTCCCAAGATAGCCAAGGCATCTGACACCTTTAATGCATTCACCTCACCTTTCATGTTACCTTTCTCATGATTGTCCTGTCACCGTCCATTTATCCCAATGGACCCAACCAATCCAACTGACTGTCATACTCTTGCCTTCAACTTCCCTTTATTCATGCATCAAGATTCATCTGGGTATTAAATTTCCTATTGGGTTTCATTAACCTCTCCCCAAGCTCCATTAACTTTCCTCTTTCCCCAACCAATTCCCAGGTCCCTCAAAACATAAAAGGCAATACCAAGAAGTAAACAAGAGAAAACCATGAAAAACCAATAACAATACGACACCACAAGAAAAGTAGTATGGCCATACACTAGACATAAACAAAACCACAAGTCAAACACAAACAAATCACAAAAGGTCGAAAGCAGAAAACTAGCAAAAAACACTATGACTCAATCCCCATTAATTCCTAATGCTTCTAAGGAAAAATTCAACTTAAGCCTTCTTCAAGATTTCATGACAGTCTCTTTTCCATGCAACTCCCTGCATCATACTACCATACACACACAAGTGTCAGTGTATAAATAAATATAGCAATATATCAATTATCTTACTTTGATGTGCCAAGCACGTTTCATTGTAACTAAACACATCCATGCCATCTCTCAAGGGACTCCAATTCCCTTGACATATCCAGCTATAACTAGAAACCACTATTATACTTGTCAAATACATGTCAGGGAATATACCACATATCTACGTAATGCCAAGCAAAATCAAGGTTAAGAAGGTTTCTAGTATTCATGCAATTCACTCATTCATTTAGACTTGTGATTTCAAAACATAGCCAAAGGAGTTCTCACCCAATTCCTTTCTTTTAACTTTTACCTTGCTGCAATTGAGTCTTATTATGTATTGTCGTATCACCCGTCTATTAGTTATGTAAACAAATCAAATATTACCTTGTCATTCTAATACCAAACATGTGGCCCTGAATTTATTTACACATGTTCCAAAGATCAAGACATTGTATCTATTAATTTGAAATCAAACTTTACCAAGACTAACAACCATGTCATAATCTACTCACAGTCATTAGTCATAATACTACAACTAGCACCTACTTGCACTCAAGTACATATTCGTTGTCTCAGCACATATCATGCTAGTACAACTGTCTTAAAACAATATCATTCCTTCATGCAATCTTATACACACATACTCACATCATGCAATTAATCAAACATTCAGACAATCTATAAACATACTATGTTAGATAAACCAACTAGATGACATAATCAAATTCATACGCCAATGTATCTTAGGGTAGGCTATCACATCTACATAAGTCATTCCAGATTAGTATGACACAATATCACAGGTATATCGACTCATACTTGAATATCATAACCATAACCATTTGCACAGGCCAATCCATATTAACATGATACATATACATGAAGATCTTAAATGCAGTGACCATAATCATCATGCATATTACCTAAATGGATATAACAACAAGTTACTATCATTCATGACTATCTGACACATGTGCATATAATGACACTAATCAACTAACACCTATCATATATGTAGCCACAACATCAATAGAAAGATAGGCATGCACATAACCATAATACGTATAACAACCATTAACCAACATACCTACATTCCCAACATACAAACCTGTATGATGATCTACTCTTACCCCGAGGTCCAATCCTGCAACCTCGCTCTAATAATCTTCATCTCCTCCTCTATCTCAGCCAACACATTAGCATCATAACATACCAACAATATCATGATGACAAAAGACCACAACAATGACCATCACAATGCATGCATAATGATCACATAGACAACTAGAATGCATGCATGATAAACACATTCCCTCCATCCAGTCCAAGTGTTGAACCATGCTTTGATACCACTCTGTAACCACCCTCCTCCCACACTTACCCAAGCTTATCGATCCACCGAGGTAAATATGTGACAAAGAATTACTATGATACGATTCAACTCCCTAAGTTCTGGTAAGGAGGTGGAACTGACAAACCAAAACTTTACAAACCTCTATCCAGTGCTACAAGACTTCAAGGAGCTAACCAACCACCCCAGGTACCCAATCCCTAAGTTAATGTAGCCTTTCATTGAGCTAAACCCCCAATCACTCCCATGACAAGGCCTCCCTACCAATGAAATCCTCCAGCCGCTCCCATAGGCTTACTTCCTAGTGACTGTAGACTTTTTCACTCAGTTTTGTGCCGACGACTCCGACATTTAAGCCACTTTTTCAGGCTAGTCTCTAAACCATATAATAACCAAGTACATTCACACATAGAGCACAAGATGAAAATAAATCTCATTCACATATGCAAATCCAAAGTCAGGTACTTCCATGTACCACCCGACCATAGATTGGGATGAACCAAATATTTCTTTCATCCAATCACCCTCGTGCCATATTCCAAGCATGAGTGTGGGATCTCATGAAATAAACCAAGAAAAATAAACTAGGGCTTCCAGAGAGCACCCACCTGAACCCTTAACTAGTGATTCCACCTCACGGTCAGACATCACTAACCATCACCAGATTGGTCTCTATCCAAGTTGTCCATAGCTACAGAGCGTTTGTTCCAACCCGATTTCCAGGATTAGTAACTCAATCCATAGCTACCGCTAGTCTCCAAAGCGTTTGTCCAACCAAGGCTTCTAGGACTAGGAACTCTACCCAAGTTGTTATAGGGCTTCCATAGCGTTTGTCCAACTAAAGCTCTAGGAACTAATAACTCAACCCACAACCATAAGGAACATTATCATCAACTAGAAAACAAAAGGTAAACTCACAACACCATGGTTATCCAGGAAATGAAAAGGCTAGGCAAAACCACTGTCAATCCAAGAAATCCTCCATGCTAATGACATATCATAACCAAGTAACCACATGCATATGCCATGCATGTCAAAACTATCAAGGAAATCATACATGCCACTCAATAGCTGCAAAGAAAACCCGTTGTAGTTGTTGATCCCATTGTTCCCCTGTGCTTTCTTGTTTTTCCTTGCCTTCTTGCTCCAAATCCAATGTATGCTCAAAATCCTCCAAGAGTGCTCCAAGAACTCTAAGTGTGCAAGAGTACAAGAGAGACCGAAAATAAAGAGAGAGCTCCAAGCTAAAAATAAAAAAAGTTTCACACAGTGACAAAAGCCATGAACTGATCCTTAGAAGCCTTTTTATCATTGAGGCCTCTAATTTCTTCATTTTCCTTCAATTTCCTTCTCCTGCAAACTTGTGACCTTTCACCTTCATTTTCTCCTATTCTCCTTTATTTTCATAAAAAAATGCCAATTAATGCCTCTTTGCCTTTGCCTATTTCCGTAGCCACTAATAAACCGAAAGTGACGCCCACTAGGATGTTTTTGCCCACCATTCAACTTGGAATACGTGTCCCATGATCTTGGTCTTATTTTTTGTCTTTATTAACTTTATTACATGGATTTTAACTCGGGGTTGTTACAATTATTTATTGTACAATATGTAATGAATGTTCCTAGTGGAGGAAATATCTAATCTATCCATTAAACTCCATTTTATTTTGAAGTGGGTAAATGTTAAAGGTTGATACCTAAGGCATCAATTTGTAGTCTGCCTAGAAAGGAACTAGCTTAATGAGGAAATAGTTTTTGGAGAGAATTGTGTTAAAAATTCAAAAAATGTTCGACATTTCACGTGAACCTTTCACCCATCATCAGGGACATGAAGCATAAAACATAAGTAAATAGGAAGACACCAACCTTTAAGATGCAATGGAACCCAAAGAGATGTTAGGGAAGAAACACTAGAAATTATTAAAAATAGAAAGTATTATTCCAATAGTTAATATTAAAAAAAATAAACTAATCAACATTTGTGGAAAAAATCTATTAACTAAATATTTTAAATAATAAAAAATTAATTATTAGAATTAAACCAGAATATTAATATAATATTACAAATGTTAAAGGTTTATATGAAATTAAAAAAATAATATAATGTTAAAAAATGAATGATAAATATAGCTATTAATGGTTAAAATAATTATAACCATTAAAATACTAATATTAAAACAATTAAAAAAGTATATTAAAATAATTTAAAACTATTAAATTAAAAATTTAATATAATTATTAATTATTAAATTAAAATGTTAGTTATAATATTATATTGAATTATTAATACTAAAAATAATTAATATCAATAATATAATCCAATTAATAATAATACCATTCATGTTACTAGAAATAAAGTAATTATTAGAAGAGCCCGTGAGGACGGTAGGGAGAAAAGTGGCTTTGAATTTGTGCGAAGTATTCAAACCTGCATTTCCCACAAGGGTTTGTTTAACCCTCACCATATAACCACAGCTCCATCAACGGCTTCAAATTGGGCTAATCTTCTGTTATTGTGTAAGTGCGGAGGTTTGGGTCTTTGATAGGTAAGTTTTGGAGTGGGGGTTTTGTCTATTGGGTATCGAGGCGACATTTAGAAGACTGTAGGTCAAGATTTGATTGCTGAGATGGATGAAGATCTTGTATATTATTCAGCTGATCCTTATGACTTTGTGTCGATCTGGACAGAATCACCACCTCAGCCTATAACTGTGGACTCACCAATAACAAAAGGGTTATCGGTCTCTGAGGTTGTTGAGATTAGGGTTTCTTCAAAGGGGGATTTTGGAGGTCCTATTTCTCTTGACTTTGTAAATACCCTTGTAGTTGGTCATTCTCCGCTAGGACATCAGAGTTATGGATTTACCGAGGATCCCTTTTTACAATCACAAGTTGATATCCCGATTCCTTTGCCATCCTCACTTCAATTTCTGGAGACATGCATCAATCCTAGCTCATCCGTCAAGATCAACGATGGCTCACTTTATCAGGGTAGGTACTCTAGAGGAACAATTTATTTCTTTGAGTTGAGTTCTTCTAGGGTTTTTGCGTCGATGGATTGTGGTCAGGAACATCCCATAGATGTTGCAATCCTAATTCAGGATCTTCATATTTATGCATCTGTACAAACCTCTAGGTGTTTTTCTAGCATCCCCGTTATTTCTTCAGATGATTAGCAGTCGAAAGCTAGGGTTAGTATTTCCTCATATTCTCATTAACAAGATCCCGTATCTCCAAAACAGGACACTCAGAAGAAGTGAGAGAAGAAAATAAAAAGTACCAAAGTTAGAGAAAGAGGAAGGTTGTTGGTTTTAGGGGAGAGCATTAGACTGGATGAGGTCATGGAAACGATGGGCATGGTTCTAGTTGGAATGGTTTGTGTCGGAGAAGATTCGAAATTCCATTTGAAGAAGTGGGTCTCAAAGATATGGGAACAAATCTTGGAAATTTTATCGTCTATGGTGATCATGACCAAGGGGTATTTTTCTTTGTGGTTCCATAGACCATAACATACTTCTTGGGTACTATCAAAATATTGACACATTGAAATGATGCATGTTATGCTGAAGCGATGATCCCTCCTTTTCAATCCTGGGAGAGAGAAGTTGGGGTAGGACCAATTTGGATAATATTGCCAGGATTACCTCTACAATATTGGACTGAAGATGTATTTAGATGTGTAGGGAATGATCTGGGGGTTTTCTTAGATTACAACAATTTAGTTATAGATTTTGGTAACATGGCATATGCACACATCTTGGTGTATCTCGACACTAGAGAAGGGATGGTGGAAAGTTTGAAGCTCCAATGGCGGGGGAACATTAGATTGCAAAAATTAGATTACGAAGGGGTCCTCTTTCGATGTCGGAGGTGTCATGAAGTCGGTCATACTTACAAGGATTTTCCTTTGATAGCAAAAGAAAATTTGGTAGGTGATTCAACGGTTGGGGAAGAAGGGCATGGTGCGACATCAAATGTATTGAACCAAACGCCTCAAAAGAACTTGGTTCGTAGGCCTAGAGGACTGGATTTGGACAAAGGGAAGCATGTCCCCTCTGCTCGTCCTCTATCTCCAAGGGTCACCAAAGCTCGTGAAACAACATCAGGTCCCCCTTCGAGTATTGTTTCATCTTTCCCATCTCTTGGTCCATATAGTTTGAATGATCCAGTTGTACCTAGTCAATATCAGGGTGCTGAGATTAATTCATCTCTTTGCAATTTAAGTTCAATTGCTTGTGCCTCGACCTCTGTACTTTCTTGTTGCCCAGCCCCATCACCTACCATTCCTGTAGTATCTCAAGACACTATGGTTGATAGGGGGGGTACCTCGTCTAAGTCCAATACCGACCATAGATATTTCCTGCGATCTTTGGCCAAACAGTTTGATGCCATGGGGCGCGACCTTGGCTTGTAGTCCCCTCCAAAAGTGCCCAAATCAACCCTAGGTAGACATTCTTTTATATCAAATTCCATCGATAAGGCTAGTATGGATGTCGTTAAAGGCAGACATTTATCACTTGTAGGGGTTCTTAGAGCAAGAGGCAAACCATAACCGGTTTCCCGATGAAGTGGATTTCATTTAATTGTAGAGGGTTGGCTAGCCTCGCTAAGAAACTAGCACTTAGGAGACTATTAGAATTAGAGAAGGTAGATGTGGTATTTCTTAAAGAGACACTCGGGAACAACTCCCATATTGTGCGCTCCTGGAAGCGATTCAACCTAGTTGGATTTTCCATGCATTAGATGTTCAAGGTAGACCTGGTGGCATTGCTATAGGTATACATAGTAGAATAATGAAGCTTTTAAATGTGCGGGGGAGGGAAGGAGTATTAATGGTAGATGTTTATTCAGAAGAATTAGGGATGGAATTTAGAGTAGCAAATACATATGGCCCTTGTCATGGTCGCACGAATTTCTGGGAGGATGTCATGAGATCTTCGTACATGAAGGTGGACAACATAATTTTGGGGGGTGATTTAATTTTGTCAATGGGTCATGTTGAATCATGGGATAACCATGCTCAGGTATACACCCTTTTGGATTTCTTTGTTCAGTTGTTAGAGGATAATAATCTGATTGAGATTCCTGTGACGCATCTTCAACCGACCCGGAGAAATCAGAGAACAAAGGATATGATGTTAGTCAGGCGCCTCGATCATTTTATTATCAAGGAGGCTCTAATGGAAAAAATCGAGAAGATTAGGCAGTGGGTCACCTCGGGAAGAATCTTTGATCATTCGCTTATCTGCCTAGAGATAGCTGGTATATCTCCAAAACTAAGGGCCCCATTTAAATTTAACTCGACCTGACTAAGAGATGAGGAGTATCAATGTATTGTTGAAGAATATTGGTAGGAGGGAACTTTGAATGAAGGTCAGTTGATGTTTGAATTTTTTACAGGTAATCTTAAACGCCTTAAGAAGAGGACGATAAAATGGGAAAAGGAAAAGAAAAATAATGATGAAGAAGCGCTCAGTAACATAAAAGCAACTTTAGCTAGGTTAGAAGGAATATATGGAGGAGGATTCATATCTACTGAAGCAAAATCCCAGGTTGTTAACCTCGAATTTGAACGACTCAGGATTTTAAAAGAAAGGGAAGAAAACTAGAGGCTCAAGTGTAGAGCCATATGGCTTCAAGCTGGTGATGAAAATACTAAATTCTTCCAGAAATTTGCTAAAGGCCAGAGGTCTAACCATACTGTATGGTCACCAGAGGATGAAGAGGGCTCCTTTGTTCGATATTTCAGCAGCTTAGCAAATTTGGGTATTTCTTAATTTGGGCATTTATTTAAAGCTCCCCGAGAGGCTTCTCTTGCTGAAATTATTAAAGTTGCAGGACCTTTCCCCAAATTTGTAGATAAGGAGGCAACAAAGGCGCTCAATGAACTAGTCTCTATGGGGGGGCTAGAAGTAGTGCTTAAATGGTTTAAGAAAGATAAGGGTCTAGGCTCGGATGGTTGACCTGCGGAATTTTATTTTGCTTTTTTTTAATTGAGAGGTCACGATCTTCTCGGGTAATAGAAAAATGTCATAAGAATGGAAGAATGTATGAAGCTTTCAGTGCCACCTTTATAGCCTTATTCCCCAAATCTGATAAGCCCCATTAATTTAATGATTTCAGGCCTATCTCTCTTTACAACTGCATATACAATATTATTGCGAAAATCATCGCAAATCGCATCAAGCCTATTCTTTCCGAGCATATATCTCAGGAGCAATTTGCCTTTTTAGATAATCACCATATCCATGAAGCTATAGGTATTACACAGGAAGGAATACATTCGTTGAAAATTAAGAAGTTGAGGGGTATGATTTTCAAAATTGATCTATCTAAGGCTTTTGAAAGAACTAGCTGATTGTACCTATGGATGTCACTGACTCACCTGGGTTTTCCCTGTGATTTTATTAATTGGATTATGTATTGTATCTCCTTTGTATCTTACAGTATCCTCATTAATGGATCAACATCCAATTTCTTTCATGCAGAGTGTGGTCTCGGGCAGCGATGCCCTTTATCACCATTACTCTTTCTACTGGTTATGGAAGGTCTGAGTAGATTAATTACTAAAGAAAAGAATCAGGGGAGATTTAAAGGAGTCGAAATAGCAGAAAACACCATTTTGTGTCACTTGATTTTCATGGATGATGTTCTTATATTTCTGAATGGATCGGTCAGTGATTCTACCACTTTCAACGACATTCTAAATTTATTTTGGAAGGCGACAGGGATGGTTAGCAACCAAGAAAAATCAACCTTGACAACTCTTGGTTGTTCTCAGTATGAAATTGATTATGCATATCAGAGATTTTCTTATAGAATACTGGATTTTGATGAAGGTCTCAAATACCTGGGTTTTCAACTCAAACCCAATACCTATAAAATCGTTGACTGGACATGGTTAGTTGTTAAGGTTGAAAGAAGAATAAACATTTGGCACCATTGATGATTATCTCATGTTAGGCGACTTGTTCTAATCAAATTGGTACTAGAAGTTATTCATGTATATTGGATGTCTCTAGCCTGGATCCCAAAAGGAATATTATCTAGAATCTAATAGTTATGCCATAGGTTCCTTTGGAGTGGGAGAAATGAAGGTAGAACTTTCGCATGGGTAGGATGGGATCACATTTATTTGCATAAGAAATGGGGAGGTTGGGGGATGAAGAGTCTTGTAAGCTTTTCTAAAGCTCTTGCAACAAAACTAGGTTGGAAGATACTTACTGTTGATTTTTGGGTAGCATTGGATGTGCTCTAGCTCCAAAATTTTGTGGAGGGGCTAGAACACATGAGATCTCCAAGAACCAAAAATCGTTTGGTGAAATTCCACCTGGATTGTATTTTATTAAAATAATTAATATTTTAATGGGGTTCCTAAGTCTAAACTTAGGAAAATTAAAATATTAATGGCTATTAATGAAAATATCGGTGAGAATCTCCTAATACATGAGGATCAAGTCTAATGTAATCTTAGTTGTTGATTAGAGATTAGATCACAACCGGTGATTTCTCAACAAGAAAAGTATAAAGGAAGGCTTGGGGGTCAGTTGGAGAATACACACAGAGAGATTGAGGAAATCAATTTTCTAAGGTGAGAAGTTCTCAGGAGGAAAATCGATTGGGGAGATATTGCAGCTGAGGGGCAGTGATAGTTAGGGAATACAGACAGAGAGACAGAGCGAAACTTGTGGAGGCAACGCAGTTTCCGAGAGAGCTGACGTTAGGCCAGCTTGGGCCCACATAACCTTGACCTAGAGCCAGGAGGGTCAGTGTAGAGGAAGATCTGACTTCCACCAAGAAAGCCGGGGAGCTGCCAGGAAAGATGACGTAGTGGGCAGTAGTGCTGACCCAGAGCCTTAGAGATCTCCACGCAGGTCCATGTAGTTACTACGAAGGGGTAGCACAGTTGTAGCCGGGGCCAACTAGATTTGTTGTCAGATCAGCTGGATTATGCCGGGTGAAGTGAGGTAAAACTCACTCAGGTTCTCCACCATTGTATTTCTCTATAACTAGCTTGCCAGGAGGGAAACCAACGTTTGTATTTAGAACTTCTACTTAATAATAGACAACCCTCAGAGTTGTAACACAGGTTTTCACGCATTGGGTTTTTCCGGGGACGTTTAGTCCAAAAAAAAGTGTGTCCTTTGCATGATTGTATCATTTATTTTTCAGTACTTGATCTATATATTGGTGTAGGCTGCAATGTATTTACATCAATATTTTCTGAACTTTCTGAAAATAACTTGTTAAATGAAGAATACAAGTAGGTGATGTAAATCAGTTATCTACATTAATATTTTTGGTTTGTTAGATTCACAAAATTTCACATGGCATCAGAGCGATTGTAGATTAAGGAGGACTGAAGCCATCAACGAAAGTATAGAGGAGAATCTATGATGAAGATAGTTGTCTTGATAAACAACACAATTTTTAATCATGAGTGCAGAGGAGGGGTTACACAGTCACCAAGGGAGGCTCATGCAGAGCCTGCGTCAGCCTGTTTGTATGACGTTGTAGCTGCAGAGGTCAGCACAATGATTGCTAGGCCAACACAAAGACCATTGAGTCTCATTCTTCCAATTGTTGGGGTTAGAGGTGCAGCACAGACTTCATCTAGAGTTGCTGGGGGTGTTGATTCTGTTGGTGCAGAGAAATACCTAGTGGGGTAGAAGCAAAGTATAGGGAATTAGTTCCTCAGAAGATTTCATGCCAAGAAATCTAGATCCAGTGCTGAGCAGCAACAAAGAGAGATCAGAGAGGGGTGGTTTAACAGTTGTTGGCAAAAGGATTTCTATGAAGCAAATTGAATTTCAGAGGGAGCTTGTTCCTTAGAGGATTTCTAGCACCAAATAAAGCCAGATCCGAGTTTTGTTTGGGAAACAACAAAAAAGGGAGAAGATAACTTGTTCTACACTCATTTGAGTAGAGATGCCAGTTAATGGACTGAGGGATCAGGATAGATTGGATGGAGCATCCAACTTTGTCGTCTTGAAGGCCAGGATCTTGACAATTTTGGACAAAAATCGCATCAAGGATTATGCGTTGAAGACAATTATTGTTCTAGTTGATGTTGATCGTCTTAAGAAGTATGAGAAGGCTTAGGCAAAAGCGAGGTGCATGATCTTGGACGGGTTCAAGGATCATGTGATCCCACATATTGCTGAGAAGGACACATTAAGGGAAATGTGGGAGGCCTTGACCACTTTGTACGAGGGAACTTCCTTTCAATGGAAGATATTGCTTAAGAGTCCATTGAGATAGTATCAAATGTAGAAGGGAGAAGAAATTAATCCCTTCCTTCTTAGGTTGCATGATCCAAATGGATCCAAGAACACTCTCTAAGCCTTGAAATATCTTAAAATCATGTTAAAGATCAAAACAATCGCATGCCAAGAGCCCTTAGAATGGCCGAAAAACACTATCGAGAGGCAAAAACCAGAGAAAACCGTGAAAAAACAGAGTATTGGAGGTGTGAGCAATGAATGCACAGTAGTTGTCATATCTAGCCGATCAACGGTCCAGAACTGATCGGAAATCGCAATCGGCACAAACAATCAGCGGATATTAGTGCAGACTACATGACACTTGCGACGACGACTGCGGAGTCAACTAGGACCGTTGATCAAGCGCGCAGATCAACGGCCCACGTTGCATTGCAGGATCTCTATCAGAGATTACAAGAGTGCCTACAACGGCCCTGGGTTATCGCGATATGCGATTGCGATCAATCGCATCGCGATATCTCATCGGAGCAACACCATGGAGCGGGACCTATACACATGCATATGTGTGATCTGATGAACCAGACCCAACGATTTTATCAATATTATTTCATCGAATTTGAGATCCGTAGCAAAGTCATTTTTAATACATTTTCGTAGTTTTCGTTTATTAAAATAAATGTGAAGGGTGAAGGCCGATGTGATAAGTTGAACCCGAAAGGGTTCCTTAAGGCTATTATATATATTTTTAGATCCGCCATAAGCCATTTCTTACGTTATTTTCATGATTTTAATGTATTTCAAAAATACAAAGGGGAACCTTGGAGCAAGGCCGAAGCGACTTGCGAAAGCGATGAGGATGGACCTGATAGAGGAATAGACTAGATTTAAGAACTTTTGAAGTCCAAAATAAGCAGTGTTTTGGCATAAATCCCTAGTGTTGCAGCGTTTCTCTGTGTAAACAGAGAATGGCCGTTTCATGGATTTCAGGGGCCCAATGCACTCATCCGTTACGGAGCAGGTGGCCACCTCCCCTAAAGGCGTTATGCCATTCTTGCTAACACTAAGCAGGGGGATTCGAGCGGACAAAGGCCGGGAGATAGAAAGCCGGGAAGAGGAAACGAGCAGGCAATGCAGGATTGGCTTTAAAGCCATAGAAAACAGAAGACAGAGCAGGTAGTATTGCAGGCAGTCCCGAGATAGAGATAAGACAGTGACAGAGAGGGATTTAGAGAGTGTGTGTACTCAGAGAAAGCTTGAGAGGTTCAAGCAAACTCTTACTGTTATATCTGTTGTGTATTGAGTCTCAAATTGATATCATATTGTTGTAAAAACTCTACTTGAAGACATAATAGAGAGGCCACCACTGAAGGCTGGATCAGGAGATGTAGCCCAGGAGTATTGGGTGAATTCCTTATCAAATTTGTTGTGTTATGTGTTGTCTATTATGTTTTTGTTTACTGCTTCATTGTCGGTGTAGTTCGCAATCTGATCGATCCATTGCATAAAATAACATAGGAAAATTCATGCACATGAGTCTGTAATACCTTATTAATTGTCTTAGATCTCATTATTAGATCAAGTGGTATCAGAGCTTTAGGTTTACTAAGGTTACACAAGCTTGTGCTGGATTGGTGTATTATAACTAGGTCAAAGCTCAAAGTAGGAGAAGGAGAACTGGTTGAAACTAACCTAGAAATTGGTAAATTCTATCCTAAGAGGAAAATGGTAGAGGAAAATCCCTTGGAATTAGACTCTCAGTTCATGGACAACTTCATGACCATGAGAGCCATGGTATAAGAAATGTATCGAGAATTTAAGAAAGGTCGAAGTGAAGATTCTTCAACCTCCAAACAAGACAAAGGAACATAAGAATATCTTCTAGATGGCCATTCTAAAGGCAAAGGGAAAGGAAAAGAGGCTCCTCTATCCACGCCTCCTGATAGCCCTAAAAATAAAAAGAAGAAGACATCTTTGATTACTAGATGTTAAATTTGATTTGCCAATATATGATGGAGAATTAAATGTAGAGAAGCTAGATAAATGGATTAGATAGATTGATGTGTATTGCAGGGTACAGAGCATTGATTCAGATAGGAGTAAAATTCAGCTGGCCAGCCTACGCCTTGGAGGAACTGCCTTGGTATGGTGGGAAGGCACGACAAAAGCTGACTTGAAGAAGCATGGTAAAATTCTTTCTGTCTGGAGTGAAATTGTTTTTGCAATTAAAAAACAATTATATCCACTAGCTTATATACAACAATTTATGATAAGTTAGCAAACTCCTCGCCAATTAAAAGGGAAAAGTGTACAAAGCTACACCCAAGAATTTAGAAAAATAACTTTGATTCTAGGAATTTCTTTAGACTCACCTGAAACTTTACTGAAGTATATAGGTGGTCTACACAACTATTTGAGGCACACCATTCTCATGTTTAACCCTACTAGCATAGATGAGGTATCTGTCTAGGCTACCCATCTAGAGGCTAGAGGCAAGAATGTGAACCCAGAGATTAGGGGATCATCAAAACCTACTGCAAGCAAGAACAAGGAAAAGAGGAAGTAGAAATGGAAAGAGAGGAAGGCAAATGTTGTACAAAAAGCCAAACCTTCATGCACTCACTGCAAGAAGGATGGATATGATGATGAACATTGCTGGTCCTTGCATCTGGAGCTGAAACCGAAGAAGTTCGATGACAAGAAGAAGAAGACTGCTGCTGCTATACAGAAAGATTCGGTGTCAGACTCAGGTGATGAAACAAGAATCACAGCCACAGGTATAAAAGGTAAAAAATCTGAAGCATCTACTAGTAATTCTGCCCAAACTATTGATAGTGAAGAAAATGAGAGGAAAAGACATGAGCATTTTCATATTAGAGTTATTTCAAGCATCAAAAGATTGATACTTTGTTTGATAGTGGCTCACAAGTAAACTTAATTTCTGAAGCAATTGTAAAGAAGCTGGGATTACTAACCACACCTCACAAGAGGCCATATCCATTAGGTTGGTTATGTGATAAAGCAAAGCTACAAGTGACTAGAAAATGTAAACTTAGGTTTTCTTTTGGGTCAACATTTGTAGATGAGGTTGAATTAGATATCGTTCCCTTGGATATATGTGGAATTTTTTTAGGAAGTCCTTACTTGTATGATAGAAAATCCATTTTCTATAGAGCTGAAAATAAGTATCAACTCGTTAAAGATGGAATCGAATATATTGTAAGAGCTCATAAACCCAAGAATAATTATACTCTCATAAACTCATGGCAGATGAAAAGAATTGTAAATTCATGCAAGCAATTTTTACTAATGGTTGTAAAGGAAAAGAAACCTGATAAAACCAATGTATTTGAAGGCTGTGATGCTAAACAACAAGCTAATTTAGAAAAAGTTGTTTCAGAATATGATATCCTATTTCAAGAACCTAAAGGTCTGCTACCTAAAAGGGAAATTGTACATGATATTAATTTGCAGCAAGATGCTCCATTTCCTAACATCGGAATGCACAGGTTATCCACTTTAGAGAATGAAGAGATCAAGAAGCAAGTACAGGAGCTGCTCAAGAAAGGGTTCATAAGACCAAGCACATCACCATGGGATCTCCAATCGTGTTGGTGAGGAAGAAAGATGGTTTGTGGAGGATGTGCATTAATTACCGAGCACTGAATAAAATAATGATCAAGAGTCGTTATCCCCTTCCTCACATTGATGATATATTGGATCAGTTGAAGGAAGTTGTTTACTTTTCCAAGTTGGACTTGCGTAGTGGTTACCGTCGTGTCAGAGTAGCAGAGCAAGATGCATGGAAGACTACTTTCAAAACAAAGCAAGGGCTGTATGAATGGCTAGTTATGCCTTTTGGATTAACTAATGCTCCTGCCACTTTCATGAGAGTTATGAATGATGTACTCAGGCCTTTTATTGATGATTTTGTAATTGTATATTTAGATGACATTTTTGTTTTCAGTAAAACATGGGAAGAACATTTGAAGCATGTAAAGTAGACTCTAGATGTTTTGAAAAAAGAAATCCTCTATGTGAAGTTATTAAAGCTGGAATTTGGCAAAACATCTTTAAATTATTTGGGTCATATTGCAAGGGGTGGTGAATTGAAGATAGATCCCTTTAAGGTTGAAGTCATTGTGAACTGGCCTAAACCCAAATCTGCTACAGAAGTTAGGAGCTTCCTAGGAGCAGCACAATATTGGAGAAAGTTTATTGCTAACTTTTCCTTGGTTGTAGCTCCCTTACATGCTTTGATAGGATTGCACAAGGTGTTTCAGTGGGGAGGCAAACAGCCGAAAGCCTTCGACACCTTGAAAGAAAAGATTAGTACAACACCAGTACTAGCATTGCCAGATCTTCAAAGACCATTTGAGATTGAAATAGATGCCAGTGACTATGCCATGGGAGCAGTGTTGATGCAACACGGTAAACCCATATGTTATCATTCTGAATCATTTAATTCCGCAGTAGTTAATTATCCCACATATGATAAAGAATTGTATGCATTAGTGCAGAGTGTGAAAAAGTGGAAACATTACCTATTGGGCAAGGAAACAATTATACATACAGATCATCAACCACTTCAATATTTGCACTCACAAACTAAATTGCAGCAATCAAGACACTATAAGTGGTTGGGTTTTCTACAATAGTTTCATCTTGTCATCAGATATAAGAAGGGCATACACAAGTTGTAGATATGTTATCCAAACCAATCATAAATGCATCTACTATACTTAAGCATAACTCAGTATTGCATGAAAGCTACATTGAACAATATGCTCAAGATATAGATTTTAAAGATGTATATGCAACTTTAAGTCATGGCAAACAAGTAGAAGAATTGGATCATCATGTTAAGGACCAACTCTTGTATCATTTGGGAAAGTTATACATTCCTCAATCTGAAAGAGTTAACATAATCCGATAAGCACATACTTCTCTAATATCAGGTCATTTTGGTGTAAGTAAAACAGTTGCACAGCTTCAAAGATTCTGTTATTAGCCAAGAATGCATGAAACAATTTCTAGATATATTAAAGGGTGTACCATGTGTGCTAAAAGCAAGCCCAACAATAGAAAACTAGGCTTATACACTTCACTTCTAGTTCCTTCTCATCCTTGGGAAAGTGTTTCCATGGACTTTGTTGGGGGATTGCCAAAATCTAGAAAAGATCATGATTATTTATATGTTATTGTGGACAGGTTCAACAAAATGTGTATTTTAATACCTTGTAACAAGCATATTACAGCTGAACAAACAACAAAGTTGTTCTTCCAGCATGTATGGGTTCATTTTGGGTTACCCACTTCCATTGTATCTGATCGAGATTCCCTATTTGTTGGGAAGTTTTGGTCAAGTCTATGGGAATTGATGGACACCAGACTGAAGAAGAGCACAACCTTTCATCCACAAACAGATGGCCAAATAGAGGTGGTCAACATGACAGTGATCCAGTTGCTTAGGGGCTATTGCAGCAAGCATCCCAAGTTTTGGGATGAACATTTATGTTATGTGCAACATGCTTACAACCGTGCTAAGCACTCTTCTATACAAAGATCTCCTTTTGAGACTTGGTTTGGTTTTACACCAAGGTCTCCCTTGGATTTTGTCTTTGAAAAAGACAACAGTTGATGGACACAGTGATGTGGGCAAAGAAACCAAGTTCATTGAATAGATCCAAGAAATTCACCAAGAAGTGCAGGAACAGTTGGAAAGAAGCCAGGCCAAGTACAAGGCAAGGCATGATAAGCATCGAATTGAGCATAGCTTCCAAGTTGGTGATCAATTCTGGCTATACATCAGCGAAGACAGAATGCAAGGTGAAGGTAAGAAGCTTAAGCCAATAAGGTATGGGCCTTTCAAGATACTTGAGAAAATTGGTGAGAACGCTTTTCGCCTTGATTTGCCAGCTTACATGCACATCTATTCAGTAGTTAATGCAAAGAACTTGAGACTGTTTGAACCTTCATTAATTGAAGATCCCGAAGAGAAAAGTCAGTTGCCTTCTATTGATGATTTGTTGCCTGAATATCTCAATGAGTTGCAGTAAGATACAGTTCTAGACAGGAAGGTGAGAACTATGCGCAAAGGGGATGTTGAGTACCTCAGAATCGGACTCAAAGGTTCAAAGCCAAGCAGTGCAAGATGGATAGAGATTGGACAAGTGAGGAAGCTGTACCCTCACTTGGTTGATGCTTAAAAACCAACTTTTGGTGGTCTAAAAGCTTTCTTTTAGTGGGAAGGCGTGATCCAAATGGATCCTAAAACCCTCTAAGTCTTTCATATAGTTAAAAACTATCGCAAGGAGAAAATCTTTAAAAAAGGCGGATAACACTATCGGGAGTGAAAAACATGAAGAAATACTGGAAAAACAGAGTATTGGTGGTTTAAAACTACTTTGCATGAGAGCAATCGGATCTGGCTGATCAAGGGTCCAGATCCGATCGGCATATTGCAATTGGCAAATGCTATGGGAGGCGGCTATATGGGATGCGCGATAGCAATCAACGCGATTAAATGAGAGCCATTGATCTATGTGCACAAATCAACGGTCCATATTCAATCGCGCTATCACATCGCTGATATATATATATATATATATATATATATATATATATATGGACTTAAACCACAGCCCGGAGGATCGACAACATGCGATATCGCAATATCGCATCGGAGCTATGCAAAGGAGAAGGGCTAATAACAACTGTGACTACGATAGCCGGACTCGATAAAATTATGAATGATATTTGATAATATTTCAAGTCCGGTAAAAGGGCTTTTTCAATGTAAATCGCATTTGCGTTAAATGAACGAAAAACGAAAGAAATGCGAATAAAGCAATAAACCGGATCAGAAAGGGTTTATACATGCAGGTATATATGTTTTGAGATCCGAAACAAGCGGGATTTTGGGTGGGCCGTGGGCGGTAAGTGTTTTTGGCCATGCTACACTCGAGCCCATACATTGGCTGCCACATGACCAGGTCCCGGAGAGAGAAAACCACCCTTTTCGGGCAGGTAATCTCTGTACGCCTTCGACGCTCGAAATGAATCTCAGCCGTTGGATCAAGATCCCTCAGATAAACGGTGGAGATGCGATTACGATATAAAGGTGGACCCGATAGGAATATAGTGCGGATTTATGAATATTTGAAGTCCGATGAACAGTGTTTTGGTAGATTTTTCCCGTGTTTTACAGTGTTTCTCTGTGTAAACAGAAAACGTTATTTTTGGGGATTTCAACGGCCTGATGGTCCCTTCCGTTGCAGAACAGGTGGCCACCTTCCTTGAAGACGTTATGCAATGATTGCTAATGCTCAGAAGGGGATTCGAGCGGACAGAGGCCAGGAGCCAGAGAGCCCAAGAAGGGGAAATGAACAGATAGTGCCGATTGGCTTTAAAGCCACAGATTGACAGAGGTAGAAGGGAAGCAATGCTGAGACAGAGAGCAAACAGAGACAGAGAGTCGGTGAGGAGAGTCTGTGTACTCAGAAAGACTTGGGGGATCCAAGTAAAGCCTTGTTGTTTTGTATCTGTTGTGTGAGAAGCAAATTGAGCTCACTTTTGTAAAAACTTTGCTTCTGAAGACATAATAGAGAGGTCACCACTGAAAGCTGGACCAGGAGACGTAGCCCAGGAGTGTGGGGTGAACTCCTTATGTTTCGATATTTGCCATAGGAAACTGCAAGTAATTTGTTTGATTAATTTAACAAATAGAATAAACATTATTAGTTGTTGCAGTAGGATTTGGGGTCACTGAATTTTCACATGGTATCAGATCATAGACCGTAAGCTAGAGAGCTCAGTAGCAAAAAGAGGAGGAGGTTCGAATTTCTATGTAGGCAACAATTTGAAACCCTAGAGGCAGCGCATATCTACGTAGGGTGACATAGAGGCAGCAAGTTGTAGCTCATCTTGAGCTAAGGTTAGTGTTGGCACTAGTGGAAGTGAAATTTTTCTCACTAAAATTCTATCAGTCATTTTCTCTGTATGGAAAGCTAGATTTGAGCTTCCATAGATTTGTAACTCAGATTTCATACTGCATAATAATATAACCCTCAGCTGCTGCACTGGTCTTCCCAAGTTGAGTTTTTTTGGGGACATTACTCCAAAAATAATGGTGTATTATTGTGTGTGCATCTATTCTTCTAGTGTTTTTATTTCTTTCATAGTATTGTATTTGTGAAGGATGGAGTGTATATGTTTCGATATTTGTCGTAGGAAACTGCAAGTAATTTGTTTGATCAAGAAACGTTATCAGTTGTTGCAGTAGGATTTGGGGTCACCGAATTTTCACATGGTATCAGAGCATGGATCGTAAGCTAGAGAGCTTAGTAGCAGAAGAGGAGAAGGAGGTTCGATTTTTTGTATAGGCAACAATTTGAAACCCTAGAGGTAGTGCATATCTACGTAGGGTGACACAGAGGCAGCAAGTTGCAACTCATCTTGAGCTAAGGTCATTGTCGGATCACCGTAGGAAGTGAAATTTTTCTCACTAGACTTCTATCAGTCATATTCTCTGTATGGAAAGCTAGATTTGAGCTTCCATAAATTTGTACTCAAATTTCCTATTGCATAATAATAAAACCCTCAGCTGCTCCACCGGTCTTCCCAAGTTGGGTTTTTCTAGGGACATTAGTCCAAAAATAACGGTGTATTATTGTGTGTGCATCTATTCTTCTAGTTATTTTATTTATTTTGTAGTATTGTATTTGTGAAGTTTGGAGTGTATATTTTGTCGTAAGAAACAACAAGTAATTTGTTTGATTAATTTAACAAATAGAAGAAACATTATTAGTTGTTGCAGGAGGATTTGGGGTCACCGAATTTTCACATGGTATCAGAGCATAGATCATAAGCTAGAGAGCTCAGTAGCAGAAGAGGAGAAGGAGGTTTGAATTTCTGCGTAGGAAGCAATTTGAAACCCTAGAGGTAGCGCATATCTACATAGGATGGCGTATAGGCAGCAAGTTGCAGCTCATCTTGAGCTAAGGTTAGTGTCGGATCACCAATGGAAGTGAGATTTTTATCACTAGACTTCTATCAGTCATTTTCTCTGTATGGAAAGCTAGATGTGAGCTTCCATAGATTTGTACTCAGATTTCCTACTGCATACTAATAAAACCCTGAGCTGCTGCACCAGTCTTCCCAAGTTGGGTTTTTTCTGGGGACATTAGTCCAAAAATAACGATGTAGTATTGTGTGACTGCATCTATTCTTCTAGTGTTTTTATTTCTTTCGTAGTATTGTATTTGTGAAGGCTGGAGTGTAAATGTTTCGATATTTGTCGTAGGAAACTACAAGTAATTTGTTTGATTAATTTAACAAATAGAAGAAACATTATCAGTTGTTGCAGTAGGATTTGGGGTCACCGATTTTTCACATGGTATCAGAGCATAGATCGTAAGCTAGAGAGCTTAGTAGCAGAAGAGGAGAAGGAAGTTCGAATTTCTGTGTAGGCAACAATTTGAAACCCTAGAGGCAGCGCAAATCTACGTAGGGTGACGCAGAGGCAACAAGTTGCAGCTCATCTTGTGCTAAGGTTAGTGTTGGATCACTGGTGGAAGTGAGATTTTTCTCACTAGACTTCTATCAGTCATTTTCTCTGTATGGAAAGCTAGATTTGAGCTTCCATAGATTTGTACTCAGGTTTACTACTGCATAATAATAAAACTCTTAGCTGTTGCACCGTCTTCCCAAGTTGGGTTTTTTCTGGGGACATTGGTCCAAAAATAACAGTGTATTATTGTGTGTGTGCATATAATCTTTTAGTGTTTTTATTTCTTTCGCAATATTATATTTGTGAAGGTTGCAGTGTATATGTTTCAATATTTGTCGTAGGAAACTGCAAGTAATTTGTTTGATTAATTTAACAAATAGAATAAACATTATTAGTTGTTGCAGTAGGATTTGTGGTCATCGAATTTTCACATGGTATCAGAGCATAGATCGTAAGCTAGAGAGCTTAGTAGCAGAAGAGGAGAAAGAGGTTCGAATTTCTGCATAGGCAATGATTTGAAACCCTAGAGGTGGCACGATCTATGTAGGGTGACGTAGAGGCAACAAGTTGCAGCTACTCTTGAGCTAAGGTCAGTGTTAGATCACCAGTGGAAGTGAGATTTTTCTCACTAGACTTCTATCAATCATTTTCTCTATATGGAAGGCTAGATTTGAGCTTCCATATATTTGTACTCAGATTTTGCTATTGCATAATAATAAAACCCTCAACTGCTGCACTGGTCTTCCCAACTTGGGTTTTTCTGTGGACATTAGTCCAAAAATAACGGTGTATTATTGTCTGTGCATCTATTTTTCTAGTGTTTTTATTTCTTCCGCATTATTGTATTTGTGAAGGTTGCAGTGTATATGTTTTGATATTTGCCGTAGGAAACTGCAAGTAATTTGTTTGATTAATTTAACAAATAGAATAAACATTATCAGTTGTTGCAGTAGGATTTGGGGTCACCGAATTTTCATATGGTATCAGACCACAGATTGTAAGCCAAAGAGCTCATTAGCAGAAGAGGAGAAGGAGGTTCGAATTTCTGCGTAGGCAACAATTCGAAACCCTAGAGGCAGTGCAGTCCTTGGGCCAAGAGGGTCGAGTTTTGAGGAAAGGTCTATTTCTTTGAGTGAGTTGACAAAGAAATTAGATTTTCTAGATCGAAGCTTACTAGAGGCAGAATGGAGCAACAATGCTTTCCTTGTAGAGCAGATCTTCAACTGGGACACAGATTTTGCAGCAGTTTGCTAGTGCAAATAACGTCAGGAGGAAGGAAGAGCACACATTGAGGGACTTCTTTCCTTAAAGGACTTCTAGCTAAGAAGGTCGAATTTTCCTAGCAGAGTAGTAGTAGTTGTGTGCAGAGTTTCTCACTCCAGAAGGGAGTGCGAATAGCTGGGCAGCAGCTGTGCAGAGGAGAAGAGGATGAATTCGTCGTTTTTGAGAGATGACATCAGTAGGGTTGAGAGATCAAGATCAATTGGAGGGAGCCTCCAACTATGTGATTTGGAAGGTTAGAATTTCCTGCCTTCTAGATGAACATGATTTCAAGATTTACATCGATAGTGTGGTAGTTGTACCCGCAGATGCAAATCTGCTCAGTAAGTACAAGGAGATAGCGAAAACAAAGAGGCTGATCCTCAATGGGGTTCGAGATCACGTGGTATCTCACATAGTTGGCAAAGATACTGCCCGACAGATGTGGGAGGCACTTGCTATGTTAGATGAATGTCTTCCAAGCAACGGAAGATGTATCTTGAGGAGAAGCTGAGAAGCATAATGATGCAAAAAGGGGAGCATATAGACCTCTTCCTTACGAGGATTTAGGATATTCGGGACCAACTGCCTTCAGTAGGGTTAGTGCCCTAGCCTACATAATTGGTACGATTACTCTGAACAATGTTTCTAAAGAATGACAAGTTTTCGTTTAGAGTATCCTGGGCAGAGAAAAACTGCTAGATTTGGAATCGCCACTCGTCACGACAGAGCTCGATCAAGAATGGGAAAACTTCAACGAGCTAATCAGCCTTGAAGGGCAAGTCCCAAGAACACCTGCGAGCGATGCACAGGTAGCACAAGAAATGGTTTCAACCATGGTCGGTAGTGTCTCAGAAACGGAGCACAGTCATATCGCTCCGCCTTCTGAGCTTCTACTTAATATAGAGGAAATTCCCCCACTGGATGTATTCTATAGTCCCCAACATAAAGCAGTGATGAGGAGACAAAGAAAGAAGAGAAAGCTGGAGAATACGCTGTCACAAGACGCTGAACATTTAGACGTCTTATGGAAAGACCCTAACAACAACCCGACAGAAAATCTCACGAAGTTGTCTCAAATCGCAGGAGCATACGCTGCTGCGACTATCGACAAAGCGTCGGAAGTTCAACAACTGTTGAGGGAGCAAGAAAACCAAATACAGCTACTACAACAACAACTACAACAAGCCAATGCCAGTAATGAAGCG
>APFE030762160.1:260205-296343 GCA_000404065.3 Pinus taeda | reverse complement strand
CACACACACACACCCAAGATCGGGAAACTGGTCCCGTTATCCCCAGTCGGACCCACTATACCAAACGGATAAGGAGCTTCCAACCAAGGTCCGGACCGGGTGGGTATCCCCCTTGTTGTCGACTCGATTTTAGGGGCTTCAACAGGAGGAAAAAATTTCTCCTAGGGATATCACCCACAAAATGGTGGGTAACAAGATTTTGGACTAATTCCATCTAACCCAGAATGCCCTAAATAGTGTGAATTTCCTAGCCAACTAGTTTTGTGCCCAAACAGAGAAATACTACTTAGAAATGGTTCACTCCACCTGCAAAATAACTGAGAAATGTTGATTTGTGGTAGCATCGAATGTGCTCTAGCCATGAAAATTTGTGGAGAGGCTAAGGCACATAAGATCTCTAAGACCCAGAAATGGTTTGTGGAAATTCAACCCGTTGGAGAGATATTAAAGTAACTAATATTTTTAATGGGGTTCTTAAGTCTAAACTTAGGAAAATTAAAATATTAATGGGTATTAATATAAAACTGGGTGAGAATGTTCTAAATGACATGGATCAATCCAAATCCAGTCTTAGCCGTTGATTAGCCACTTAATCTCGGCTGTTGAAGACTCAACAGGAAAAGTATAAGAGGAGGCTTGAGGGTCAATTGGAGATACACCAAGTTGATCAAGAATTCGATTTTCTGGGGCAGGGTTTGCTGAGAAATCGAGTTAGTGATTTGTTGCAGTGAGGGCAGTTCGACACGAGGTTGAGAATACATAGCAGAGAGGTAGAGATAGTGCCAGAGAGATAACGCAGAGCCTAGGAAGGCTGACACAGAGGCAATAGGGAGCTACACAGAGGTAGTTGGGAGCTACGTAGAGGCTGAAGATGCCAGCGAGGGTGACACAGAGGGTCTGAGGGCTGACTCAAAGGCTTCAGTAGCTACGCAGAGGCTAGCAGAGCTGACGCAGGGCCAAGAGGTAGCGTTGGGAGAATTTTCGTGGGGCAGACTGAGTGCTGGTGAGCCGAGAAGGGTGACGCAGTCCTTGGAGAGTGATGCAGAGCAACAGAGAAGCTTGGAGCAACTTTCGCTGTCTTGCTACAAAGCTACCATTGTTGCTATGGGATCGTTCATCCGATGATTGATCAGCCAGAATATCTGTCTCCGAGGAGGTACTACTACCGAGGGCATTCTCTGTTGGGTGAGCCATTTCTGGCACCTTAGATGTATTCAAAAACTGCATAATAATAAAACCCTCATATCTGCTGCACCGGTTTTCTCGCATTGGGTTTTTTCGGGGACGATTGTCCAAAAAATAACAATGTCCCTTGTGTGTTTGTCTCAATTATTTCAGTTGCTAATCTATATATGAGTTAAGGTTGCATTTGTGTTTATTTCAGTATTTATATTTATAAATAACTTGTTAATGGAATAAATAAGTAGGAGAAATTAAACCAGATAATGCAGTAGGGATTTCTAACATGTTAGACTTAGAGATTTCAACATGGTATCAGAGCATTACAATTCACAGGAAGACTAAAGGGACCAACAGAAATATGAAGTTTGCAGCAGTAGCAGCTGTCTCGAGAGACAACGCTGTTCCAGAGTAGAAGTAGTAGAGAACAAGTGACGGAGAGGGCCCGCGCCATCATTTCGAGCCAGGAGGAGGGTCAACGGAGAGGCAGAGGGGTAGATCAGACCTATGCAGTGCTTGGTCATCTTTCTTAGCCAGGAAGGATTGACTCTGTGGTCAGGAGGAGCAAATTCTGCCGTAGCCGAGATTGCACAGAGCCTGAAAGGCTCAATGTCTTTAGTTTCCAGGGCTTGGGGTGCTGTGGGCAGATTGTGATTGAGAAGCTAGTGGGGTGTTGTTTATGTCGGTGCAGAACAATACCTAAAGGGACAAAACCAAGGTAAAGGGAGTCGCTACCTTGACGGATTTTAGCCAAGAAATCCAAATCCGAGTTGCAGTTGCAAGGAGGATTGGAGAGGAGTGGTTCGACATTTGGTGGGAGGATTTCCAGTAGGGAAATCGGGACATAGAGGGAGATTTCTAGGAGGGGAGTCAAAACTCAGAGGGCGTCTAGAAGAGGAGCTAAAATGGCAGTGAACGGACTGAGGGATCATGATAGGTTGGATGGGGCTTCCAACTTTGTCATCTTGAAGGCTAGGATACTGGTAGTCCTAGATCGACATCGCATTCAGGACTTTGCCTTGAGAACCATGGCTATCCCGGTCGACCGAGTTGAGAATGAGAAGTATGAGGATGCAATGGCAAGGGTGAAATGCATGATCTTTGACGGGGTCAAAGATCATGTCGTACCACATATTGTTGAAAATAACACAAGGGAGATGTGGGATACTTTGAAGACCTTGTATCAGGGCTCTTCTGTGCAGTGGAAGATGCTATTGGAGAATCAACTGCGGTCGTATTAGATACAGAAGGGAGAGTAGATAGTTCCATTCCTTCTTAGGTTGCAGGAGATTCACGGCCAGCTCACTTTTGTAGGGTCTACACCGGATCTTGAATTTATGTTTAGGACTGCCCTGAATGCAGTCTCCGAGTGGTGGGAGACATTCATCCAAAGTATTTTGGGCAGGGCCACTCTTCCAGGATGGGAGGAGATGTGGGTAGCTCTTTGCCAAGAAGAGATTTGGCAGATGACTAAGGCAGGGAGTAGTGGCTAGGGAAGTAGAATCAAGCAAGAGGAGGAGGAGGATGCCGCTCTAGCATCTACGCGACAACAAGGGAAGAGGAAGAAGAAGGATATCTCCAAGGTGAAGTACTTCCATTGTGGGGAGCTGGGACATTATGCATCCTAGTGTCCTAGGAAGAAAAACAAGGGAGAGGCTTTCGATTCAAAGGCAGCTTCAGTTAAGGCTGAGAAAGAAGTCGAGACTGATGATGACTATGCCATGAGTGCTCATGCACCTCTAGAGAAGAGGTGGGGAGACATTGAGTTGTAGTCAAGAGAGGGGTAGGATCCTTGAGGTGCCCAAACTCTTGGATCACATCTGGCTACGGGAGCCCTTAACGATAGTAGCAGGATGACAGGGGTCAGGTGGAGCAAAGTGTAGTGGAGCAGCAAGGCAGTGCTTGGGTGCAAAAATCTCAGGCAGCACAGTGGAGGTTGCAGTAGTGCAAGAGGCACAGAGATGTATGCAGCAACGCAATGGCAGCAGAGGGAGCATAGGATAGTAGGCTCAACAGAGGCAACTTCAGCATCACGAGGCTTCCAGACTAACTAGGATGTCATTGTTTGGGAGAAGTTAGTTACCTACTTCTCGGTAACTAAGTTGCAGTGCAACAGTTAGTAGTGGTAGTGCTAGGGGTAGCATGGGCACCATGTTGAGAGGGAGCTGCAGTACAGATGTAGCAGTCGCAATGGCAGTGTCATGGGTAGCAGTACAGGAAGCAGCAATGCAGATGATGTGAGGTAGCAGGCCAAGCATCAACACAGGTACCGGTACGGAGGATCAGTGTGATGTTTCCATGATGAAACATTACTAGAGCACATTCCTCGCTAAGAGGGAGTGTTGATTTATGGTAGCATCATGTTGTCGCACAAAGTGTCTAGGCACCGCAACAACCCTAAGAGTAATGGTTGTCACTCTAATCCTTACTCACTCCGTTTAGACTCTCTCCTAGACAAGTCGAGGGGGGTAGTCCCTAGGGTGAATGAATGAGAAAGGCTTGTGGAACACAGGCTCTAAGAGATTTTGAGGATGAACAACTCGATGAATTTAGAATAAGTCTCGGTCAATTGAGATAGATAGACACAATCACAAGATAAAAATGACTACAGACCAGTGCCTTTACTTTGAATTAACCAAAGACTAAATAAATGACAAGTCACCCAAAGCAATTTATAATGTGGCAAAGAGACGATCATGAACAATTAAATGTAAAATGCTCAAAACTTTAACATGCAGGATAATCTGGCAAAATTATCTTTCTCTAACATTTAATATGATTTAAAACATTTATCGCGCCTTGACCATAGAAAAATAATGAAAAATGCATTTAATCACCAAATAACACAAAGGAACTTTAAATTATAATTTTAATTATTCCTTAGGGAATTAGTTGAATGAAGAAATCAAAATCTTTTAATGTGACGAAATTAAAATGAATCAAAGGGTTAAAAATTAAAATTTTAATGGGCCATACTTGAAGGAATGACGCAGCAGAAAGGTGGAAGGAGCAATGATGGGAGAAGCTGCGGACAGGGATGATTTGCACGTAGATGGCTACGGATCTAAGCGATGGGTTGGTAGAGGGATGTGTTTGCAAGGTTTGAAGGCAATGTTTCGAAACACGGATGAGAGAGATGGTAGCAAGGCTGGGGTTTGCAGATTTGTGGAGAATGCAACAGTAGCAAAACGCTGTGAGCCTTGTAAAAAAAATTCGAAATTTTCCTGAAACAAAGAAATTAAAAACCCCAGGCAACAGATAGGTAGCCAAAGAACCAAAAAATAATTCCCGGATTAAAATGTTATAATTATGCTTAAGATTTATTAGTGAAACCCTTAAAAAAATTCCAGATCTGAGAATTTTGGAACCCTTATAAAAATTTTCAGATTTAAAACTCTTTAAACCCTTGGATTGCAAAATTATTTTGAATAATATTCCTGCAAAATGATGTTGATGAACCCCAGAGATCCAAATCTTATCCTTCAGGGCCTAGATTTGGATTCTACATAGATTTCTTCTTCAGATATGTAGCTGCACGATGACAAGAAGACACCCAAACGATATATACAATGATAAAACTAAAACCCAGAAAAACCCAAGTTAGAAAACCAACAATAATTTACAGATCTATGTACAAGAATGGTAGATCTATCAGATCTAAGGAGTATGAATTTAACTCCGCTCTTAGATATGATAATTCAAGGCTCTCAACAAGTATATCTATCAATTTCCCACATAAAAATTAAATTTTTAAATTTTAAAAAAGGTGCTAAGCTCAAAACCATTCATGCATCACCAATAAAAATCTTTTGATAAGCCCGGGATCAAATTAAGCTGGGCTCAAAAAACACGGATCGGGAGTTGGTTGGTCCAACTGAAAACTTCCTCTAACGCCCGAGGATCTAAAAATCAAAACTTTCCTACAAAACTCAATCCAACTATTAAAATAGAGCGAGAAAATGATAATAAAATTAAGATAAATAGAGATACTTGCTATTACATTCAAATTTAGATTATCATTTAAAACCCAGCAACTGAGCAAGTTACCTGTACTCAAATAATTCTTCAGAGGCTATCATCAATGGCTATAAAGAAATTTATGCATGAAAACAACGCATCTTACAGTATTTCCATGAAGAGTAACACCGATGAAGATTAACCTCAAATTCTTTGTTTATTATTCAATGAAAAAAGATTACACGAGATCTTTTCGCTTAGCACACGACTCAAAGGTCGATCTATTGATTGACGAATGACTTCCTATTTAAAGATAAATCCTCCAACAACTAGTTCGAGTGATCCTCGTCAAAGCAATCTCGATTGTTGATGAGGATCAAAATTTTTTTTAATCTCATCCTTCGAAATTTTAAGTTATTGAGGAAATTCGAATTTTTCAATTAAATGCATTAAATTTTTACTTTTAATTAATCCAAGGATCAAAGGCTTAAAATTTATCAAAATAATTAGTTGACCTAAGTTCTTGGACTTCTTAAAATTTAATTTTTAAGGACCGACGAATTTTGCCTATGGAGAATTTAAATTTACCTAGGACCTAGAATTAATTAAATTTCTGGCTTAGGTTTTAATTAATTTTTGGCCAGAAAATTTAATTAATTAATCTATGAGGGGATAAATTATTTTTCCAACCCTCGAGACACTTCACGTCATGATTTTCATATTTTTTAATTCATAAGGAGGAAAACTCATTTGTGATAGACCCTCACAGATTACCCATTTCTACGACACAAATATAATCCAACAAACCAAGCAGTTTGTAATAAAATAACCTAACCAAATCACTTTTACATAGACTCAATCTATAACACTAGGATTTGCCTAAGATTCCAGTGACAAAATCCATTTCGGCTTTGGGGTAAGACTGGAGGAAAACTCTGTCGACCATCCAAGAATGGATCGGTGAGACAAAAAACCTCCAAGAATTTAGATCGTCACCAGAAAAATAGGTTTATCTAGGAAATTACATACATGACACAGATCTGATGAGATTATTTACATCATATACATGTAGAATGGGTTTACATTGTAACATGATTCTCAGGATGATGACGATAGCTGGACGACACGAACACATCGATTAGGCGCTATCCCTTTTGTGAAAAAAGGGAGTGTACTACTATGGGTCATTGGTCAACACATTGGAGGTGCTCTAGCCATGAAAATTGGTGGAGGGGCTAAGGCACATAAGATCTCCAAGACCCAGAAATGGTTTGGGGAAATTCCACTCGGTTGGAAAGATATTAAAATAATTATTATTTTTAATGGGGTTCCTAAGTCTAAACTTAGGAAAATTAAAATATTAATGGGTATTAATATAACACTGGGTGAGAATGTTCTAAATGACATGGATCAAGCCAAATCTAATCTTAGTCGTTTCTTAAGGACTTAATCTCGGCTGTTGAAGATTCAACAGAAAAAATATAAGAGGAGGCTTGAGGGTCAGTTGGAGATACACCAAATTGATCAAGAATTCGATTTTCTGGGGCAAGGTTTGCTGAGAAATCGAGTTAGTGGTCTGTTGCAGCGAGGGGTAGTTCGGGACGAGGCTGAGAATACATAGCAGAGAGGCAGAGATAGTGCCAGAGAGATAGCGCAAAGCCTGGGAAGGTTGACGCAGAGGCAGCTAGGAGCTACGCAGAGGCTGAAGAGGCCAGCGTTGGTGACGCAGAGGGTCTAAGGGTTGACACAGAGGCTTTAGTAGTTGCGGAAAGGCTAGCAAAGCTGACACAGGGCCAAGAGGCAACGCCGGGAGAATTTTTGTGGGGTAGACTGAGTGTTGGTGAGCCGGGAAGGGTGACATAGTTGCTGCAGAGTGACGCAGAGAAATAGAGAAGCTTGGAGCAGCTTTCATTGTCAAGCTAAGGAGCTACCATTGTTGTTGTGGGATCGTTCATTCGATGATTGATCAGCCAGAGTATCTGTCTCCGAGGAGAGATACTACTGCCAAGGGCATTCTCTATTGGGTGAGCCATTTCTGGCACCCTAGATGTATTCAGAAATTGCATAATAATAAAACCCTCATATCTACTGCGCCGATTTTCCCGCATTGGGTTTTTCAGGGACGATTGTCCAAAAAATAACGGTGTCCCTTGTGTGTTTGTCTCAATTATTTCAGTTGTTGATCTATATATGAGTTAAGGCTGCATTTGTGTTTATTTCAGTATTTATATTTATAAATAACTTGTTAATGGAATAAACAAGTAGGAGAAATTAAACCAGATAATGCAGTAGGGATTTCTAACGTGTCAGACTTAGAAATTTCAACAAGAAATTATTTGCTAAATATCCCTTGGAATTGGTAGCCTTCTCCAGCTGAAACTAGAAACAAATACCACTCTAAACCCATGTGAAATATGTGTCTATAAACCCCTACGCAGGCCTTGGAAGAGAGAATTTCGGCCCAAATAATTGACTTTGTCTTAGCTCTAAAATTTGGTGCCAATCTTCTCCTCCTACCAAAACAAAAGCACTTGCAAAAGCTTGAAACCTACAATGGAAGGAAATTGCTCCAAATATACTCTATAGTTCTCCTTTTGCGCCCAAGAAGTGTGAATTTCTAAGTGGAATCTCTGCAATAAACCCCAATAGAAGTCTTCGAATAGACTCCCCAAAGCCTCACTAGGGAAACACTCAATTTTTACTGAAATGAGGTTGAGTTTTGCTTGAAACTATTGAGCTCAACAACTCAAGTTCTCTTGTGTTAAACAACATCCAAGAGAGAGTTCGATCTCCAGAAAATAGATGGACAAAAGATGCAAAAATGGAGCCCCCATGTGCTATTTATAGATGTTGGTCCTTTTCTCCTTGTTGGGTCCCCCTTTTCCACAAATTCGAACTCCCTTCTTACCTTCTCTTTTTCCTAGTGTTAATTTCTCAAGGGGGGGTTGAATTCCCTTTTGAATGGCCCCCACATTCCACTTACAAAATAATTTTATTTTCCTTGATGTTTATTACCCCTTTTACTCCAAAAATAAAGTGTCTCCTTAACCCACTTTTTCTAAGTTTTATATGCCAAAATATTTTATAACGCCAAAATTCCAAAAATGAGGATTCCACCTAGAAAAATTATTCATTGGGGACATGACAATCCTCCCTGCCCAAAGGTTGCTATTCCTCAAGCAACTACAATATTGGATGTTGTAGAACCTGTTCTCCCTCCCATGTGGCATCCTCCTTTGGTAGATCCCTCCACCTAACAAGATACTCTTTGATGGTCCTATTCCTAAATGTCTTTTCTCTCTCCTAGAAGATAGCCTCCGGTACCAAGATCATGTATCCCTCATCATCCAAGGGTGGCAACTCTCTGGTAGTTGTAACCTGTTTTCCCAACGCTTTTTCAAGCAAGACACATGGAACACATTGTGCACTTTTCTCCCTGGTGGAAGTTGTAGTTCATAGGCCACCTCTCCAACTCACTGGGTCACTCTGTATGGTCCATAAAAGCATAGTTTGAGATTCTCGACTCCCTTTTGCTTTAGTGTGGACTGCTTGTATGGTTGGAGACGTAGGAAGATTAACTCCCCAAACTCAAAATGTCTCTCCGCCTTGTGCCTGTCTGCATACATCTTACGCTTGTTCTATACTGTTTGCAAGTTATCTTTGAGAGCCCTCAAGATCTCCTGGTTGTCCTGTATCCAATCCTTTGCCTCAGGGGCTCCATTGTCTCCAAAAATCATGTCAGCAAAAGACAATGCATCATAACCATAAAGGGTACCGAAAGGTGACATACCAATGGACATATGGTGAGTGGTGTTGTAGCGGTACTATTCAAGGTGTAGCCACTTCACCCATGCGGATTATTGCACTATCACATAGTTCCGCAAGTATCCCTTGAGCCATTTATTCACAATCTCTTTTTGCCCTTCTTTCTGTGGGTGCTAGCTAGTGTTGGGATTGAGCTTGGTGCCCACCAATCTAAATAACTCTTGCTAGAACACCTCGATAATCTATTGTTCTGGTCATTGATGATGGTACTGGGAAGACTATGTGGCCTGAATACCTCTTTGAAGAAGACTTCAACTACTCGTGAAGCTGAGGACCTGGATGGAGTAATGAAGAAATGAACAAACTTGGTCAACCGGTCCAGCACTACATAGATACAGTCACACCACTGTACTACTGGAAGCCCAATGATGAAATCCAAGGAGATGCTCTCCCACTTCCTCTCTGGGATTAGGTGGGGCTAAATTAGGCCAACCGGATGTATCTGCTCCACCTTGTTCCTTTGGCAAACATCGCAGTCCCGCACATTCCTTAGAACATCCTCCTTGAGGCTTCTCCAATTAAAATACCCCTGATGGCCTGCCATGGGTGAGTCATGAGTTGCATTCAAGATTTTCTCCCTCAACTATGAGCCTGACACCAAATATATTATGTCTTTATAATAAATGACCTCATCCATCACTCGATATTTGTCATCCCCAAGGGTACCATAACCCACCACCAGTGGGTGACCCCTATAGGAGAATTTTTCTCCTAGATTTGTTTTCAGTCGGCAGCCAACAACCCCTTGCAGCCACCTGATAGCTTGATGTGCTACTATTTTCCACCACTTGAGCCAACCATTGTGTGCCCTCGCTCATCTGCCATGATCCTATGTTTGAAGGTGGGCCATCCAACTTTGAAGGTATGATTTCTCATTATGTAATTGGGTGTTTATGCTTTCTTTTCTTGGGCACATTTAGGCATGGATTAGTGGGGGGATTTGGTGGAAAGAAAGGGCTTTGGCTATACTCTTGTTCCCTTCCCTCAACTTGGGGGGTTAATCTCGTATCCTAGTCCTGTGGGATCTCCTCTATTGGCCATTAGATTTAGGAAGTGGCACTACATTGGAAAACCTAATTTTGGTTGCGTGGTCCTGTTTCCCAATACCATATATCTCACTTCCCTCCTCTCATTACAAGCCTTTTCCACATTTTCCCCATCTGGGTCCACATTTGTCCATTGGGTCGACAAGGTGTTAGCCTCCCCCTCCCCTTGTCCAAACCTTGGGTCAGGCATGGAATGATACCCCAGAGGTTGATGCAACTAAAAATAAAGATAAAATCATAATATGGCCACATGCAACAAAAATGTACCACAAAATGCAAAAGATGGTCGGGACAATAAAATTTAGCACATGGGTAAAATCCAAACATGAGCTCCACCCCTTATCATTATGGCCATCACCCTGGTTCCTAGGGCCCCTCTCATCATTAACGAACCCATGATTTTCCCAACACTTGGTGGGCGATGATTGCCCCACCTTAGGGGGTAATCACTGCTACATCTTACAAATCATGCTCTCATCCCCTGGAGCCCCGAGCAGTAAAATGAAGAAAATCAATAAAAAGGAAAAAGGAATATGAAGAAGGGTGGAAAAACAAAGGTCGAGGTAACTCATGTACCATGATATCTCCCTATTGCATTCATACACCCCAGGTGTGGGCCTCCCTCATCATAACTACCCTTGTACCATGGCATGTGGCTTGGAGCCTCCCCTGTTGATCCCACTCTGTTCCATCACTATTATACATGACACTTGCCATTTGATGGATGTACGATGGACCTATCACTCCCTTAGAGGTTGAAACCACCTAATAGGGTCCTCCATTAACCTCTCTTGTCAAGGAAGGTAACTCTAGTACATATTCAAGGTCCATTTGGAAGAGCATGCCACTATGAAGTGTCCACCTTTGCCCTTGATTAGCAAGCTTATTTAGTCAATTGCACTAATGGATTATTGTATTGGAAGGTGAGGAGACGCATTGGATCTTATACAGTATTGCGAGTGGGTTTTCATCTTGGACTTGGCCTCCCTATATGGTATCTGAGCCTTCAAGAGGATCACAATGGTACTTCTAGGGTGAGCGTTGAGAGCCATGGGCCTCCAGCCATGCAGAGCATTGGTTGCCACACCATGGGCTTCTTTAGCACCACCACATTGCTTATTCGTGCCCCAGTTATATAGGGATGATGATGCACTTGGACCACATTGCCCAGCCGGCTACACATTGCACCTGACACTTGGTAGTCGATCTAGGGTGCACAGAAGGTCTTGTCTTTCTCGGGAAGACATGGGAGGGCATGTGTCATCTTCTAGCCCTCATTGATGGAGCATCGACTTGATTATGAGCTGCTTGGAGACCATTGAGACCATTGCTTATGCCCTAGAGCGGCTTGGGACCGCCACATAATAGTTTAACTTGGAGATCAAGAGGCCACCACCTCTGACCATTATTTGTGGAGGCCTCTTCTTCATCATGACACATGAGGACTCAACTAGGCCCCTCAACGACCCTTTGTACCATTATTTATCATTTCGGATTTATTGGGATGGCTTATCTTACACATTTGAGGTATTTGGTGGGCTGGTCACCAAAAACATATTATTTTTGCACATTAAAATAATGTTAGGGGCATCTTTAGGCTAATTTAAATTAGAGGAGTCTCATATAAATCGAGCTAATCCTCATTCATTTGGATCATCATCACTTGTACTTGGGTATCTCTTCTTCATAATTTCAGACTTTTCTCTTGGTTGTCTATTGGAGATCTCTTGATGTATTTTCTCTCTTGGAGCTGAAATTTCGTTCTCTCTTGGAGCCATCTTCTTGATCTTGGATTTGGATATATCTCTTGTTGTCTTGTAAGTAATCTTGTGGAAGGTTTTTGCATGAAAAATGTCTAATGTGTGGAAATTTTGTAACTAGTTTTTTCTTTTGTGCCCCAATTATTGAATATCATTGTAAATGATTGTTAGATTGCAAATTTGTGCATGTTAATCATTGATAACAAGTGGATGAATGTTCCTAGTGGAGTTAAACTTGTTTTTCTTCCATGAAGGTCCATAAATCTTGGGTGGCTAAATTCTAGAGAGTGCTTGCAAGGTCCTCATTTTTTAACTTCCTTGAAGACAATTTTGGCCAAATTTTGAATCACATAGACTCCATAGCCCAAGGACAAGACACTGATCCAAGTAAATTTGGTTATCACCCCCTTTTCCCTCTTCTTTTTCTCCTCCAAAATTTTCAGCCTCCAAACCTAGACGACCTAGTTAGGGCTTCCCGCGAAATCCATTTGAGGGACTATTTTTCAAATCCGCTTGGATAAGCTACTTCATGGGTGTCTCCTCTAGTTATCCTCTAGGTTTTATGCAATTCCCACAGTTCATTCTCGAGAAATTTGAAGCCCGAGTTCCAACTTTGAAACTCATCTTGAACATTTAGGTTTATTGTCTTTATTTAGGGTTTTGGCACATAGTATTCATTGGAATAACTCATTCAAACCCTTTCTTTCATCCCACCTTGACCTAGAGAGTTCTTTGAAGAGTCTTCTCCCACGATTATACATAAACCCTAGGTCTTGTGTGGTCCCATCCTAGGTCCTTCTCAAGAATGGCGAAAGCTGATATCAAGAGATATAACCATCTTACAAAGCTTCTTGCAAGGTCCCTATCTCTTTGGAGCCTTGGCCTTAGGTCTCCTTGTTATCACTGAATACCATAAGCCCGAGGTCGAGGTCCCCTCATGGGTCTTTCTTGGAGAGCCTTTTTGCTTCTCTTGAAGCATTAAGCTTTTATTTGAGTCCTCTCCTTTGAATGGGCCTTAGAAATCACATCATACCTAGTCGTTGATTCTATCATTAATAGTGATTTCCCTCACACCGGGACTCCTCCCATCAGTGAGAGTTTGTAAAAAGCAGGGTACACTGACTAAGGGGAAACTGGGTCTTTGTCCCATTGTTGTCATTTGGTCTAGTAGTTGTCCCTTAGGTACCCTTCCTAGGACCCTTGCTAGATTGTGTGGAAATAGGTACCATCGAAGACCTCGCATGTCTGTTGATTATTGGAGTACTCTACCAGCAACTGAGCCTTCCAATCCTCAGTAATATCCATTTGTGAGAGTGTCGCAAGCCTCTTAGAGAGTGCATCTGCCACTATGTTATGTTTGCCCTTGACATACTCTATCTCAAAATCATAAGCATGGGTCTTACTAACCCACTTATGTTGTCTCTCTTGTAGCTTCTTTTGCTCCAAAAAATATCGAAGACTGTTGTGATTAGTCTTCACCTTGAACCTCTTTCCCCCCAAGTACTACTAGAATTTGGCTTAAAGCATACATAATGACCAACATCTCCTTATCATATATGGAATACAATCTCTCATGGCTTTGTAGCTTCCGACTCTCAAATGCAATAGGGTGACCTCCCCAATGCCCTCTCCAGATGCATCACATTCTAACACAAAGGGCTATGAAAAGTTAGGCAAGGCCAAGACTCGACAGCTGCTCATCACCCTCTTGAGGTGCTCAAAAGTCCCCTGTGCCACGTTCGTTCACTCGAACACCCCTTTCTTCGTCAAGTATATGAGGGGTGCTGCCAGTTGAGAAAACCCCTTCACGAATTGCCTGTAGTAAGTGCATATACCTAGGAAACCCCAACTCTGTCACAATTCTGGGCATATGCAAATCTAGAATGGCCATGATCTTCTCCTAATGAACTCTAACTCCATCCTCCCAAATCACATGCCCCATATACAACATCTCCATCAACCCAAACTCGCACTTGGACATCTTGGCATACAACTGTTGCTCCTCCAAGATGTGTAGGACCTCCTCCAAGATGCATAAATCTACTGCCCATGCTATGTCTCCATGTCTCAAATCAACTTCCATCTTGTGCGTTGACATGGTTTGTGGTGGGTATGAATGCATGCCTCTTAATATTACCAGTTTCCCATCTGGCCCCACGAATTCCATCTCCAGTTTCTTCCAATCGGTAGTGACACACCCCAAAGAATATAGCCATTGGACACCCATCATGACATTGGTGTCTGGTACATCAAAAACGAAGAAATGGTCTGTCACAGAGTAGTTCCCCATGGTCAAGATCATACTGGGAACATATCTTGTGCATTCCATGGTCCTATCTCCTGGCATCAACATTGAGAATCCCTCAAACGCCTTTTTGTGCATACCTCTACCCTCCACCATCTGTGGATCAATGAAATTGTGGGTAGCCCCACTGTCAACCAACACTGACACTCATTGTCCTTGCACTTTGCCCCTAATCCTTAGCGTGAAATACTTCGGATCTCCCCGAAGTGAAGCAATAACTCCTCCTGTGGGTAGTGGTTGTCCCCCTCTTCCAGGTGGTGGTGGTGGTCCTCTTTCCACAGTTTGTGGGCTGCAATCACCTCCATTTGTCTCTGGCTCGTCCACATCTTCCAACTCACTGTCAGAAAATACCTCTATATAATGGGCCTTGCCCTTGGTGCATTGGTGCCGTAGTGCCCATGGCTCTTGGCAAGTAAAGCATAGCTTCCTCCTCCAAAGGTCTCTCTTGATCTCATCATCCAACTGTCCTCGCCCCATCCACTCTTTTTGAGGAGGTCTAATGTCTTACCTTTATGGAAAAAGGTAGGCCTGGGAGGTATCAGTGCCTTGGTCTTTAAGACCGCATCAAGCATGTCCCCGGTCTGATTAACGGCGTCCTGCAATGATACCGACCTGTAAGCTCGCACCCAACCATGTAGTGGCTCTACGAACCCCTTGATGAACAACATGATCAACCTCGTCTTTGAGATGTCATAGAACATAACAACCAATCTTTGGAACTCTGCCATGTATGCCTCAGCACTGCCCGTTGTTGGAATTTCTAAGTCTAACTGTTAGAAATCCTTCCTGTACTTTCCGATTTATTTCTTCCTACTTGTTTTGTTAATTAACAAGTTATTTACCATGGAAACACTGAAAATAAATACAAGTACAGTCTCAACACATACAGATCATCAACTGAAGGAAAAACAAGCACACAAGTGACACCGTTATTTTTTGGACTAATGTCCCAGGAAAAACCCAATGCGGGAAAACCGGTGCAGCTATCTAAAGGTTTTATTATTAAGTAGTTTCAGAATACAATCTGGGTGCCAGAAATGGCTCACCCAACAGAGAATGCCCTCAACAGTAGTACCTCTCAATCAGAGATAGATATTATCCCCAATCTTCCCCACAAAATCTCCCAACGTCAGCCTCTAGGGTCTGCGTCAACCTATTTGGCCCTGCGTCGGCCTGTCGGGGCTCTGTGTCAGCCTCTAGAGGCTTTGCATGTCCCACGCTAGCCCTCCTCAGGCTCTACGTAGCTCCTGGTTGCCTCTGCGTGGCCTCTAGCTGCTTGTGCGTGGTCTCTAGTTGGCTCTGTGTCAACTCTCTCTCGGCTTCTACGATGATGCTCCCGGTACTATCTCTCCCTCTCAGCTACTTCATTCACTGCCCCTTAGCTGCAACTCTGATCACTCCTTCAATTTCCTCAGCAAGCCCTGCCCCAGAAAATCGAATTCTTGATCAACTCGGTGTGTTCTCCAATGACCCTCAAGCCTCCTCTTATACTTTTCCCGTTGACAATTCAACGACCGAGATTAAGTCCCTAATCAATGGCTAAGATTAGATCTGGCTTGATCCATGACTTTTGGACAATTCTAACTCAATTTTATATTAATTCACATTAATATTTTATTTTCCCTAAGTTTAGATTGAGGAACTCCATTAAAAATATTAATTATTTTAATATCTTCCAAACTAGTTAGATTTTGCCCAAACCATTATGGGTATTGGAAATCTCATGTGCTTTAGCCTCTCCACCAATTTTCGTGGCTAGAGCAAATCCGATGCTACCCCAAATCAAAACCCGTCTTTAGAGAGAAGGTTCTTGCCCTCCAGAAACAAATCTCGGCCTCTAAAAAATGGCCATCCAACCCCGGTGCAAATCATTTTTGCTTTTTATGATCTGCGCGATTGTGCTGGGAAAACCTGCACGATACTCGCGATTGTTCTAGGTAAATTGGCGCGACCCTAACTGCGACCCATCAAAAAATTTCACACGACCCATAAGGTTGATCTGGGCTAGCTTTGCCGTGGAATACTTTTTTTCACTTTTTGTTGCCTCTCTGGAACTGGAAATCTTCCTCCGGATCACTATCTTTGCCCCCTCTGACACTTGCTACTAGATCACCTAATCATTGAATATCTGCAACTGTGTCTCACTCATATGTCCTTACGGCGCGAAATTCTCTCCCTTGCTTGATCTCTGCAACTAGGTAGCTCGATTTGCCAAGGAACTCGTACATTGAGTGTATTCTCCATCTACCCATCGATCTCTTCTTATAATGCCCAGTTGATGTTAGTTTTTGTAGCATTAGATGTGTTCTAGCCATGAAATTTGGTGGAGAGGCTAGAATACATGAGATCTCCAAAACCCATAAATCGTTTTTGGAAATTCCACCTAGAGATGGCTTAATTAGATTATTAACCAATTTTTAAATATTTCCTAAGTCGAAACTTAGGGAATATGGTTAATTAAACAAAATTAATTAAGTCAAGGTGAGAATAGTCTTGAAACTCACACGGATAGACTTCAAGATGATCTTAGCTCTTGATTAAGATTTAATTTTGGCTGTTGGAGTCTCAACGGAGGATTATAAGAAGAAGTCGATGGGCACTTGGAGAAAACACACTAGCAATTCAATTTCTTTGGCAAATCGATTTCCAAAGAGTAGCAATAGTTGTCGAAGAGCCAGAGATCGAAGCAGAATCATTGAGGGGCAGAGACAATGATCCGAAGAGGCTGTAGCAAGAGGCCAAGTTATTCTAGTGGGGCAGTGCAAAGGACTGTGCAGTTGCTTCAGAAGAGCAACTTGATTTAGCTGGAGGAAAAATAGTTTTCAGTTCTAGAGGACGGACAGAGGTGCTAGAGTGTTGGAGAAGCGATTTCCTCAATAGAGACAGTGAAAATGATTTCATCAGAGGCAGTTCAAAGGCTAGACGTAACAGGGCCTGCGTAAGCACTGCGCAGGTGCTGACGTAGAGGGTCTAGGAGGACGAGTTTTCTAAAGAAAAGTTGTGTCGGGGTTGCTTGTGGAGGAAGGGAATTTCCCTTAGGTAATTTTGGCCAGATTTACTTGTTGTTTGGATTGCTAGTTGGGCATCTATATATTGTACTTAGATTTCACTGTTGCTTAATAATAAAAACCCTCAGCTGCTGCATTGGTTTTCCCTAGTTGGATTTTTCCAGGGACATTTGTCCAAAAATAATGGTGTCATTTTTGTGTGTGTGTATTTCTCAGTTTCCAGCACTATCTTCTTCCACAGTTTATTTGTGAAAATCACAGTGTGACTTATTTGGTATTTGTCGTAGAAAATTGCAAATAAATTGTTAAATAAATTAATAATTAGAAAAATATTTCTAGTTGCTGTGATAGATGAAATTTTCACATGGTATCAGAGCATGAGTGATTAGTCAGGAAGCTTAGAAGCGAAGGAAAGAATTTCACTATTTAGAGGGAGCAGCAGGCCAAAATTCTTAGAGGCAACGCAATACCCAGAAAGGTAGGCTGAATTGTTGGGGTAAAAATTCGATTTTCAGTTGTAGGGTTGCAGAAAAGTCAAGTTGCCCGGGTTAGTGATTCTAGCAGACAGAGGGAGCAACTGCAGCTCAGATTTTCGTTGACTAGATTCTGTGGTTGGACGCAAAGAGTTTTGTAGCAGTTTCAGTTGCAGATTCAACGTCAGGTGGAAGAGAAAAGCACACACAATAGAGGGAAATTTCTCTCAAGGAACTTCGAGTCTTAGAAGTTCGATTTTTCCAGGCAGATTGGCAATAACAACTAGCAATTATGCGCATTCCAGAAGGGAGTGCGAGTAGCAGAGCGAAAACTGAGCATAGGTAAAGAGGGAATTTTTGACTTGATCAGAGATGGCCACTGCAGGGCTTAGAGATCAAGATAGGTTGGATGGATTTTCCAACTATGTCATCTGGAAGGCTAAGATATAGATACTGTGGTGGCAGTTACCCAGGATGTTGATCAATAGAAATAATATAAGAAGGAAATGGTGAAGGCAAAGTGGTTGATCCTAGATGGAGTTTTGGACCATATAGTTTCACATATAGCAGCCAAGGGAACAACCAAAGAGATGTGGAATGCTCTCTCCACGCTATATCAGGGTACTTCCGAGTAGCAGAAGATGTTCCGAGAAGAAAAGATGAGATGCATCAAGATGTAGAAGGGGGAAGACATAGATCCCTTCCTCACTAGGATTCAAGAAGCCCAAGACCAACTTACAGCTATTGGGGCAGCGCCTCGACCATCAAAGCTAGTGAGGTTGGCATTGAACAGTGTCTTTGAGGAGTGGCAAGTTTTTGTCCAAAGTGTATTGGGTAGAGACAAGCTACTAGAATGGGACAAGATGTGGTCCGACTTGCAATAGGAGGAGTTGAGTCGAGCTCTGCTAAAGAGCTCCATCAATGGCAACAACAGTAGTGGATCAAAAGGAGTGAAGGAGGAGGAGAATGTGGCCCTTGCATCAAAGAATCCTAGTCAGGGGCAAGGGGAGCAAAGAAAGAAGAAGGACCTATCTAAGGTCAAGTGCTTCAGATGTGGCGAGTTTGGCCACTATGGTACCTAGTGTCCTCTCAGAAAGAAGGACAAGTAGGACCAAGCAACAACACATGCTGAAATAGATACTGAAATAGATAGGATGTCCTCCAGATTGGAGGAAGACTTCGTGATGTTGGCCGATATATCTCCAAGAGTGAGGTGGGGTGACTTGGTGATATAGCCCCAAAGAGCTACAGAGATGGGCAAGGTCCATTGAGGAGTTCACCTCATGGATCATTACCTGGATACGGGGGGCCATAGTATTTAGTAGCAGGATGGATTAGTGGCAGATTGTTAGTTTTTGTAGCATCAAATGTGTTCTAGCCATGAAACTTTGTGGAGAGGCTAGAATACATGAGATCTCCAGAACCCAGAAATCATTTCTAGAAATTCTGTGTAGAAGTGGCTTAATTAGATTATTAACCAATTTTTTAATGCTTCCTAAGTCTAAACTTAGGAAAAGTGGTTAATTAATTAGTGTTAATTAAGTCAAGGCGAGAATAATCTAGAAACTCACACGGATCAATCTAGAGATGATCCTAGCCATTGATTAAGTTCTAATCAATGGTCGTTGGTGCTCCCAATAGAGGATTATAAGAGGAGATCAATGTGGTGATGGAGAAATTACTAGTAGAGTTCAATTTCATTGGCAGATCGATTTCTAGAGTAGCAACAGTCAGTTGTTGGAGAGAGAGTCAGAGAGATCGAAGCAGTGAGAGAGGGGCAAAGACAGTGAGGCTAGAGGAGGCATTCCAGATACAACGACTGCATTTGCAAAGAGGCAGAAGAGCCACTGAGAGGCTAATGCTGGGGCAGTGCAGTAGTCTCTATAGCAAGATTGATTTGTTGTGGAGGAGAGACATTTTCAATTACAAAGGCCGGTAAGGAGTCCCAGAGTGTCGAAGAAGCATCTTTCCCGTCAACAAAAGGCAAAACGACTTCATCAGAAATTAGTCTGAGTCTAGACGTCAAGCCAGCGACATAGAGGGTCAGAGGGTTGTATTTCTAAAGGAAAGTCGAGCCAGAGATTTCGTGCAGGGTGAGGAAAATTCCTCACTAGGTTTTTGCCAGAATTCTTCTTTGTAGGATTGCCAATATTTCGGCATCCAATTGTACTCAAGTTTTCTCACTGCTGCATAATAATAAAACCCTCAGCTACTGCACCGATTTTCCCGGGTTGGGTTTTTTTTGGGGACTTTTGTCCAAAAATAATTGTATTAATTTTATTTGTGCGCTAGCATTTCTTCCAGCGTTTATTCTCCCGCAGTTTTATTTGTGTGGATTGCAGTGATTTACTCCGTATTTGCCATAGAAAACAACAAAAAAATTGTTAAATAAAATTAACAATTAGGAGAATAATTTCGAGTTGCTACAATAGGAATCCTGTTTGGGAATTTTCACATGGTATAACTGACCAATTGATAAACCAAAGAGATCAGATCGAAAGGAAGGAATTTCGTTGTTCAGTGTGGGCAGCAGATCGAAATTCACAAGGGTGGCTCGATGACTTTGGCAAAAGGCTGAGTTGCTTGAGGAAATTTGTTTTTTTTTTAGAGGCAGAAAAATTCGAGTTTTCCAGATCGAGTGATTCTAGAGGCAGAGGGAGCAACTTAGTATTTTCATTGGGAAGGTCTCTAGCTGGTTGCTAAGGGTTTTTGCAGTAGTTCGCTAGAGCAAAACTTGCGTCGGGTCGAAGAAGAGCACACACTTAGGGGAAATTTCTCTCAAGGAACTTCTAGCCTCTAAAGTTCGAATTTCCAGTTGTAGATCGATAGTAACAATTAGCAGTCACACATTCCAGGAGGGAGTGTGAGTAGTAGAGCAACAGTCGAGCACAAGGGAAGAGGGAGTTTTTGACATTTTCAGAGATGGCCACTGCTGGGCTTAGAGATCAGGACAGGTTGGATGGAGCTTCCAACTACGTCATCTGGAAGGCAAGGATGTCCTTTCTTTTAGATGAATATGGCATGAAATCCTATATTGATGCAGTGGTGGCAGTTCCTACGGATGCAGATCAGCTGAAGGAGTACAGAAAGGAGATGGCATGGACGAAGCAGTTGATCCTAGACGGAGTTCGGAATCATGTAGTCTCGAATATCGCTGGTAAAGATACTGCCAAGCAAATGTGGGATGCTCTCACCACATTGTATTAGGGTACTTATGAGCAATGGAATATGTACCTCGAGGAGAAGCTGAGCCTCATCCAGATGCAGAAAGGGGAAAGCATAGACCACTTCCGTACCATGATTCAGGAGGCCCGAGACCAGTTGCCAGTTGTTGGGGCAGTGCCTCAACCCATGGAGCTAGTGCGATTGGCACTCAACAGTGTCTAAGAGGAGTGGCAGGTCTTTGTCCAAAGCATATTAGGCAGATATAGGCTACCATACTAGGATAAAATGTGGGCTGATTTGCACTGGGAGGAGTTTACACGAGCTCTATTAAAGAGCTCCATCAGTGGCAACAACAACGGGAAGAAGGCGGTAAAGGAGGAGGAGAATGTGGCCCTCGTATCAAAGGGTCCCAATCAGGGACAAGAGGAGCAGAGGAAGAAGAAGAAAGACTTCTCAAAGGTCAAGTGCTTCAAAAGTGGCGAGTTTGGCCAATATAGTACCCAATGTCCTCTCAGGAAGAAGGACAAGGAGGAGAAGTAGGACTAGGCGACAGCTCTTGCAGTGATCGCTAGGCTTTCCTCCAGGCTGGAGGAAGCCTTAGCTATGTTCTTCGATATACCTCTAGGAGTGAGGTAGGGTGACTTGGTTTTGTAGCCCCAGCGTGCTAAAGATGGGCAGCATCCTTGAGAAGTCCACCTCTTAGATCAATACCTGGTTATAGGGGCCCACAGTATGCAGTAGCACGATGGACCATTGGTAGTTGGTGCAGTCAGATGCCAGAGTGATAGTTGTAGAGACTAGTAGCAGTCAGGTGCTAGGGAGCGCAGTGTAGAGTTGGAAACAATGCATAGTCAGCAGCAGCACAGATTCCTCAATGACAGTGTAAAGATGCTAGTAGCAGTCAGGACTCGGGTGACTAATGCATCATACTGAACACAATTTGTTTAGTTGCAGATGTTGCAGTAGCAGCAGCAACAGAGTTGTAGCGCAGATGTAGTGTTGGTAGCAATTCAATAGGGTCAATAACAACACAAATGCAACGCATGTCAGAGTTGCACAGTGGTTGGTTGGCAGTAGCAGCTAGACATCAACAACGTGATAGGAGATGGTGTAGAAACAGAGTATTGCTACTGGGTGTGTAGTAGTACTAGAACACATTCCTCGCTAAGAGGGAGTGTTAGTTTTTGCAGCATCGGATGTGTCCTAGTCTCAAAACTTTGCGGAGAGGCTAAAATACATGAGATCTCCAAAACCCAAAAATTGTTTCTAGAAATTCAGTTTAGAAGTGACTTAATTAGATTATTAACTAATTTTTAAATGATTCCTAAGTCTAAACATAAGAAAAGTGGTTAATTAATCAGTATTAATTAATTCAAGGCGAGAATAATCTAAAAACTCATATAGATCGATCCAGAGATGATCCTAGCCATTGATTAAGTTTTAATCTTGGTCGTTGGTGCTCCAACAAAGGATTATAAGAGGATATCGATGTGGTGATGGAGAAATCACTGGTAGAGTTCGATTTCATTGGCAGATTGATTTCCAGAGTAGCAGCAGTCAGTTGACGGAAAGAGAGTCAGAGAGATCGAAGCAGCGAGAGAGGGGCAGAGACAGTGAGGTTGGAGGAGGTGTTCCAGATCCAATGAGTGCATTTGCAGAGAGGCAGAAGAGCCATAGAGAGGCTGACGTTGAGGCAGTGCAGTAGTCTCTATATGCAAGGTCGATTTGCTATGGAGGAGATACGTTTTCAGTTCCAGAGGTCGGGAAGGAGTCCCAAAGTGCCGAAGAAGCATCTTTCGAGTCCATAGAAGGTAGAATGACTTCATCAGAAATCAATTTGAGGCTAGATGTGCAGCCTGTTAGTTTTTGTAGCATCATATGTGTTCTAGCCACGAAGTTTGGTGGAGAGGCTAGAATACATGTATTCTCCCAAACTCATAAATCGTTTCTAGAAATTCCACCTAGAGACTTTCTGGGGACTTTTGTCCAAAAATAATTGTGTTAATTTTATGTCTGTGCATTAGCATTTCTTCCAGCGTTTATTCTTCCGCAATTTTATTTGTGTGGATTGCAATGTGATTTATTCAATATTTGCCGTAAAAACAACAAATAAATTGTTAAATAAAATTAACAACTAGGAGAATAATTTCCAGTTGTTGCAATAGGATTTTGGTTTGGGAATTTTCGCACAATTGATGCAGTCAGTACCAAAGTAACAATTTCAAACTAGTTGTAGTCAGATGCCGGGGAGCACATTGCAAAGTCAGCAACAACGCAGATTCTTTAGTGGTAGTGCAAAATCTAGTAGCAGTCAAAGACTTGGGAGACAGATGCATTGTACTAAACACAAATGGTTCAATGTTTTGGATGCTTCTTAGTTGCAATTGCAGCAACAACAGATGGGAGGGAGTTGCAGTGCAGATGCAGAGTTGGCAACAGTACAACAGGGTCAGCAACAACACAACAAGGTTAGCAGTAACACAAATGCAACATCAGAGTTGCGCAGTGGTTGGTGGGTAGTAGCAGCGTGACAGAGGATGATACAAAGACATAGTGTTGTGGCAAGGTGTGCAACACTAGAACACAGTCCTGGCTAAGAGAGAGTGTTAGTTTTTGTAGCATTGGATGTGTTCTAGCCACGAAATTTGGTAGAGAGGCTAGAATACATGAGACCTTCAAAACCCAATTTTTTTTTCTATAAATTCCACTTAGAGATGACCTAATTAGATTATTAACCACTTTTTAAATATTTCCTAAGTGTAAACTTAGGGAATATGGTTAATTAATCAGAATTAATTAATTCAAGGTGAGAATAGTCTAGAAACTCATATGGATCGACTTCAAGATGATCCTAGCCCTTGATTAAGATTTAATCTTGGTCATTGGAGTCTCAACAAAGGATTATAAGAAGAAGTCAATGGGCACTTGGAGAGAACGCACTAGCAGTTCGATTTCCTTGGGAGACCGATTTCCAGAGAGCAACAATAGTTGTCGGAGAGCGAGAGATCAAAGCTGAGTCAGAGGGGCAGAGACAGTGATCCGGAGAGGCTGCAACAAGAGGCCAAGTTATTCCTAATGGGGTAGCGCAAAAGACTGCGCAGTTGTTTCAGAAGAGCAACTCAATTTAGTTGAAGGAAAAATTGTTTTCAGTTCCAGAGGCCAGATAGAGGTCCCAGAGTGTCAAAGAAGTGATTTCCTCAGTAGAGTCAGGAAGAATGACTTCATCAGAGGTAGTTCAAAGGCTAGATGTCATAGGGCCTGCCTGTGTAAGCACTACGCAGAGGATCCAGGAGGATGTGTTTTCTGAAGGAAAGTTGTGTTGGGGTTGCTTGTGGAGGAAGGGAATTTCCCTTAGGTATTTTGGCCAGATTTACTTGTTTGGATTTCCAGTTGGGCGTCCATAGATTGTACTCAGATTTCACTGTTGCTTAATAACAAAAACCCTGAGTTGTTGCACTGGTTTTCCCAAGTTGGGTTTTTCCGGGGACATTTGTCCAAAAACAACAGTGTCATTTTTAAGTGTGTATTTTCTCAGTTTCCAATGCTATTTTCTTCCGCAGTTTATTTGTGAAAATCATAGTGTGAATTATTTGGTATTTGTCGTAGCAAACTGCAAATAAATTGTTAATAAATTAATAATTCGAAAAATAATTTCCCATGATTAAATCTTAATCAATGGTTGAGATTATTTCCTAGTCGATCCATGTGAGTTTCTAGATAATTCACACCTTTCTCAACTAATTTATATTAATTTATGCCTTTTCCTAAGTTAGACTTAAGAATTTTTTTAATTATGGTCAATAAATTTAATTGAGCCATCTCTAGGTGGAATTTCCAGAAACGATTTCTGGGTTTTGGAGAACTCGTGTGTTTTAGCCTCTCTGGAAAATTTCGAGACTAGAACACCTCCAATGCTACAAAAGCTAAGACCACCTTCCTTCAAAAAGTATGTTAGGTGAGGAAGAAAACATCGATAGTACATATGTGGAGAGATCTAAGGCATAGTTATCTGTGGATCATCATAGGGCTATTGGCTATTAGGGTGATCAATTAGGAGAAATTTTTTTTCCGAGGGGTTACCCACTTGGGTGGATAACAATCACTTTAGACACCCAGGGCATGCAATTCTTGTTCTTTAAAACAAAGTGACAAGAAGAGATTGATTACCTCATCTAGTGTAACAATGTTGCTCCTCTATGGTTCCTATATAAATTCTTACAAACAAAACCTACAATAAAATTCTCCAATGGTGTGCCTAGAACACAATGCCACTCATAACAAAGTTCTACATTTGATGAAACATATCCTAAACAAATAATTTACCTTCATTTCTCTAGGTCAAAGCTGGCTTGCTCACAAGTTATTCCATTAATGAACTCCCATGTTGTAAACGGAGAGAGCAAACCCTCCTTATATAGGTTTTAGCTCGAACTACTCATACAATAAACAATGAATTGTTCTCCTAGATCCATTAGTTCTCCCAGGAATAATGATAATATAATCATCTCTAACCTCATCAACAAATTTCACACCCAAGATAGACGAGAATTTGTTGAGATCAACATTTTCTTGTAAGAGGTTTCAATAAATATTGTAGGACATAATTTTCAATGAAGCTGTCATCTAACTAACTTCAAGAGCTAAGTTAACAATGAATAAAAGAGTTATTTATAGCAGCTTTCTAAAGATAGAGCCAAGAGATTATGACACTTCCTTGGTTTGAGAAACAAATCAAGTCTAAGCTCCAAGAATAGCAAGTGCGTCCTTCTAGAGGTGTCTGATGTGTGAGATAAACATGCAAGAAGTGGAATGACCGCAATAACTGATCATGGGACATGTACATGTGATCTCCTCCAATCAAGCCATGAATAAATGTGCATCATTCAATAAATGATCATGGGACATGTACATGTGATCTCCTCCAATCAAGCCATGAATAAATGTGCAAGTAACCAACCTCATCCACTGGGTTGTAAAAAAGGTCACTTCATGAGATGAGATCTAGAATGAGTCAATAGATGTCCAAATGGCACATGTGGATTCTGGGCCTTCCAAATTTCAGGAAGTAGCAAACCAATAGGTATGGCAGGGTGCCGTGGTGGAGTACACCTCCATCATGAAGAACAATGTTTTGGACATAATGACAAGATTAGAGTGAAGTCAATAGTGTGTTCTAGGTGTCTCTACAAGATCAAGCATGTAACAGATGGCGATTGAGAAGTTCAAGGTGAGATTGCGGTGAGAGGTTCTCCCACAAAGAGGGAGTGAACTATGAGGATACATTTGATCTAGTCTCTAGGTACACTTCCATTAGAGCAATTATGTCCTCAGTTCATTTATTGGATGGATGTGGAAACAACTTTGTTTAATGGGATCATTGAAGAAGCGTACATAGAGAAACTTCAAGTCTTTGAGGTAAATGGAAAAGAATCCCATGTTTTCAGGCTTAAGAAATCCTTTTATGGACTCAAGTAGGCATCGAAAGTATGGTGTTCTAGGGTATATGGATATCTGCAAGGTATGGGATTCGTTAAAAGTGAAGCAGATCATAACTTATATTATATATTTGTTGTGAGTGATTTGTTTATTTTGGTGGTTATATGTAGATGACTTGTTTCTTACAGGTACAAAGAATCACATTGCAAAGTGCAAATATGCATGGTAACTAAGTTTGTGTTGAAAGATATCTACTTGATGCATTACATCTGGGGTTTGGAGATTTGGCAAAAACTAAGGGAGATTTTCCTTGGCCAAGTCAAGTGTGCAGTTGAGATCTTGAAGAGGTTTCAGATGGAGGAATACAAACCTATGGCCACACCTATGATCATTAATTTGAAAAAGGTGACAACTTTTGATTTAGAGTTGGTTGATGCCACAATGTACAGGAAAATGGTAGTTTCTTTGAGGTCTTTGGTCCACATTAGGTCAAATATATGCTTTATAATGAACACCTTGAGCTAGTTCATGGTGGGGCCTATAACCAGTTCAAATCAGGGTCACTAAGGTCTTGGGAAGCTTGCTAGATGGACACATATAGGGCAGGGACCCACTATCACCTCGATCCAAGCCCAACAATCTCCTAAATGGTGAAGGGAGGAGTACTAAATACAACATCAACTAATCACAAACAGAAACAATGCCTTATATGGGACCAATTGGAGGTGGAGGTGTTAACTTCCGGACCTCCTAAATGGTGAAGGGAGGAGTACTAAATACAACATCAACTAATCACAAACAGAAACCATGCTTTATATAGGACCAATTGGAGGTGGAGGTGTTAACTTCCAGACAACTGTCTAGTTATTTATGATATAACTGTGCAACAAAAAACTAAATAGTGAATTAATAGACACCAAATTATTTAAAGTATATCATGTGACCAACTGTTTTGGGGTGCAAAATTTAACCTAGCCAAATATGCAATCAAAGCTTTATTTGGAATGTTGTTTAAGGAATTATGGGTCAAAATAGCTTGTTGTCATTTACTGTAAAGTCTGCATAAAACACAGGGACAACAACCTGTAAATCCCAAATCAGCCACCCTATTGAGTGCTTTAGCACTTCTAGATGTTATGTCTAGGGGTAGGAAGGTTTGAGGACTTAATTTGAGGCTTATGAGGCCTCTCCCCAACCTATGACAACTGAAAAGACAATTTCAATCAAGCTGGAAATTGCTTGTCCAGAAACTGGGTCAAACCCTCTTGGGCAAATTACCCAAAAATTCCAAATATAGCTGGAAATTAAATGAAATTCACTCTTAACAAGTAAAATAGACAATATTTGGCACAATAGGCTTACAAGATAGAATTTTTTAGTATGACTTATTTGTTAAGTGTTGGAAGTCTCTGGTGTTATTGCAGATTTATGCAGAGGCATAGACAACAATGTTGATTTTTGGTAGCATCGGATGTGCTCTAGCCATGAAAATTGGTGGAGAGGCTAAAGCACATGAGATCTCCAAGACCCAAAAATCGTTTGGAAAAATTCCACCTGGATGAAGAGATATTAAAATAATTAATATTTTTAATGAGACCCTAAGTCTAAACTTAGGAAAATTAAAATATTAATGTGTATTAATATAATATGGGTAAGAAAGTTCTAAATAACGAGGATCAAGCCAGATCTAATCTTAGCTGTTGATTAGGGACTTAATTTCGGTTGTTGAATCGTCAACAAGAAAAGTATAATAGGAGGCTTGAGAGTCAATTGGAGATGCACCAAGGGAGATCAAGAATTCTATTTTCTGGGGTTGGGTTTGCTGAGGAAATCGAGTAAGATATCAGTTGCAGTGAGGAGTAGTTCAGCAAGGGATTTCAATCCAAGGCTGAAGAATACATATCAGAGAGGTAGCAAAGTGCCGGAAGAGGCAGTCAGAGCCTAGGAGGGCTAAAGCAAAGGCTAAGAAGGCTAGCGCAGAGGATGCAGAAGGCTACAGAGGCTGACGCAGAAGTCGAAGTGGGCTTCAGAGGCAGCGCTGGGAGTGTCTGTGGGGTAGACTGGGAGCTGATCAGTTGACACAGTTCTAGAGGATTGCTTGGAGTAGCTTTCGCTCTCCAACACAAAGAGCAGCCAGAGTCACTGTGGGATTGTTCATCTCGTTGCGCTGATTTGTCGGAATATCTGTCTTCGGATAGAGGTACTACTGCCAAGGATATTTTTCTAAAAGGCGAGCCATTTCTGGCACCCTAGTTGTATTCAGAAATCTGCTTAATAATAAAACCCTCATATATGCTGCACCGGTTTTCCCGCATTGGGTTTTCCCGGGGACGATTGTCTAAAAATAATGGTGTCTCTTGTGTTGTCTCAGTTTATTTCAATTGTTGATCTGTATATTTGTGAAGGCTGCAATTGTGTTTACCTTGATGCTTATGTTAATAAATAACTTGTTAATGTAAAGAACAAGTAGGAGATAGTAAACCAGATATTGCATTAGGGGTTTCTTATGTGTTAGATTCAGAAATTTTCACATGGTATCAGAGTGATTGTAGATCAAAGAGGACTGAAGACACTAGCCGAAGAAATCTGAGAAGTTGTAGTAGAGAAGTAGCTGTCCCGAGAGACAACGTTGTTCCAGAGATGAAGAGGCAAGAGGAGGAGTGATGCAGTGCAAAGAGGGTAACGTAGAGGCTCACGCAGAGCCTGCGTTAGCATTTTGTGCTAGGAGAAGGGCTAGCGAAGAGGCAGAGAAGGGGAGAATAGGCTCATGCAGAGCCACGTCATCTTTCTCAGCCAGGAAGGATTGACACAGTTGGCCGGGAGGAGCAAATTCAACCCAAGCCGTGATTGTGTAGAGCTTGAAGGGCTCAGATTCTTCAGTTGACGGGGCTAAGTGACCTGTGCAGATTGTGATTTGAGGAGTTGGTGGGACACTGTTTCTGTCTATATAGAACATTGTCTAAGGAGACGAAACCGAGGTGGAGGGAAGCACTACCTCGACAAATTTCTAGCCAAGAAATCTAGATCTGAGTTGCAGTGGCAAAGGAGGATTGGAGAGGAGTGATTCGACAGTTGGACGGAGGATTTCTAGGAGGGAAGTTGAGACTTAGAGGGAGTCTAGAAGAGGAGCAGAGATGGCAGTGAACGGATTGAGGGATTAGGACAAATTGGACGGGGCTTCCAATTTTGTCATCTGGAAGGCCTGGATCCTGGCAATCCTGGATAAACATCACATCAAGGACTATGCCTTGAAAACCGTAGCTATCCCTGTTGACCCTGATGCAAATGAGAAGTATGAGGAGGCCATGGCAAGGGCGAAATGCATGATCTTAGACCGGGTCAAGGATCATGATTACAACATATTGCTGAGAAGTCAACAACAAGGGAGATGTGGGAGACCCTGACCACCTTATCCTAGGGCTCTTCTGTGCAACGGAAGATGTTATTAGAAAATCAGCTAAGGTCATATCAGATGCAGAAAGGAGAGGATATAGATCACTTCCTTCTTAGGTTGCAAGGAATTGACGACCAACTTACTTCTGTGGGGTCTACATTGGATCCAAATTTTATGGTCAAGAATGCTTTGAATGCAGTATCTAAGGACTGGGAGACGTTTGTCCAAAGCATTTTGGGTAGAGCGACTCTCCCCAGTTGGGAGGAGATGTGGGAAGCTCTTCGACAGGAAGAGATCAAGTGGTTGACTAACGCAGAGAGTAGCGGTAAGGGAGTTCGAATCAAGAAAGAGGAGGAGGAGGATGCAACTCTAGCATCTGCGGGACAGCAGGGGGTTCAGAATTGGAAAAAGAAAGATATCTCCAAGGTCAAGTGTTTCAACTATGGGGCGCTGGAACATTATGCATCTACTGGAATTTATAATTCTAACCTATTAGAAATTCTTCCTGTACTATCTGGTTTATTTCTTCCTACTTGTTTAATTACTTAACAAGTTATTTACCATGTAAATTCTGAAAATAAACACAAGTACAGTATCAACATCTACAGATCATCAACTGAAAGAAAACAAGCACACAAGTGACACTGTTTTTAGAATACAATTAGGGTGCTAGAAATGGCTCACCCAACAGAGAATGCCCTCGACAGTAGTACCACTCCTCGGACACAGATATTCTGGCTTATTAATCACCAGATGAACGATCCCACAACAACAATTGCAGCTTCCACTGCTTTGCGTCACTTTGTAGGGATTGCGTCACCCTTCCCGGATCCCCAGCACCCAGTTTATCCCACGAAAATCCTCCCAGTGCCGCCTCTTGGCCCTGCGTCAGCTCTGCTAGCTGTTAGGGTTTCTGAAGTAATGGCAGGTATCTCCATTACTTCCTGAGATCTAGCAGCATTTTTGCCTTCTTTACTGATGGTTGTTTTGAGTTGTGCAGAAAACTTTTTCTGAAGGAATTTTGTGGGCGTTCGGGGAAGTTCTCGGCTGAACCAGCCAACTCCCGCAAGCATTTTTTTTGCTGAGCCCAGTTGGATTTGATCCTGGGTCTATCATTCGGTTTATCTTTCTAATTTGCATGAGAGATTTTCTGAAGTTCTTCACAGTGAAAATCTGAAATCATTATTTCTTTAAATATTTTCTGTGCTTATTGATAAATCTGGCTACTAAAGAGCCTTAAGATCTGTAAATAAATGTAAATTTTTTTTTAGGTGGTTTTCAGGGTTTTGTTTCAATATTATTTCTGGGTCTTCTGTTTGTGAGATTTTGCAGGCTGCAGGGTTCTCAAAATCTTTTAAAGAAATTTCAAAGAGCTGTCAGCTCCTCGTAAAAGAAAAATCGTTTGCCTGCTGTCCAGTGTGGGATTTCAACTGCTCTCATGAGCGTGGACATCAAAACGATTTAAAATCTCCTGGATGCTCACATTTGTTCTGCTATCATTCTGCCATTCAACATCCAAGCTACGTAGGGCGTGAAACTGTAATGACTTGCAGACAGAGAGAAATCAGCGAAAAAGTCTTCAACGCCAGCACCTGCATTCACACATTTGAAAACCAAAACACCATACGTCAGAGCATTCCGCCATCAAAAAACTGCTGTAGACTGCAAAGCCGTCCTCTGCCCGCCGACGAAGAAAACCTGCAAATGCACCATAAGCTCCAACCATCGCACCTGCAAAATACTCGTGGATTCAGTCCGAAATTGATTCGATTGTGATCAATTTCGTTCAGCGCAGTCGAGGTTTCGGGTATGCGTAGGCGTTGCGTGGGTTTCTGGGCTTTCGATCTCCCTTTTCCGCAATCCACAGGTGCTAACGCCACAATCCACAGGTGCTAACGCAAGTGAACGCAATCATATTTTTTATGCGTGGGTTGAGTCTGGGCATAGTCGTATAGCGTTGAACTTCAAAATCGATTTTTTGGTTGCGTTTCAAATAGTCACGGGTATGCATAGGCGTTGTTAGCTTTAGGTTTAGTTTGTTTTCATTTGATTTTTTATTTTTTAGTCTTGTTTAAATATATGTTAGGTATATAGTTTGTGTTGAAATATTTATTTCTTAAATAAAAAATCAAAAAATTCATAAAGGGTTTTAGTTAGGGTTTTAGGATTTAATTTAATTTTAGCTTTGGTTTTAACTTTATGAATATATTATATGTTTGATTTAGATTTAACTTTTTAGATTTTGATTTTGTTTAAAAATTAAAAAATTCATAAAAAAAAGGTTAGGGTTTAGAGTTATTTTTTGGATTTTAGATGATTTTTATTTTTTGGATTTTAGATTTGATTTATCAGTTTTAGAATAGATTTAAATTAAGTTTTTCTTTTTTATTTTTATTTTAAAAATAAAAATAAAAATGAAAATAAAAAAATATATAAAAAAATAAAAAAAATCATAAAAATTTCTTTTTAGACCTTAGTCTTTTAAAATTTTCTTTTAGTTTAGATTTTTCGCTTTAAAAATTTTTGTCGAAAAAAGCCATAAAAAAAATTCGTCATGGAAATATTTTGTCAGTTGAAGTTTTAGCCTGGGATTTTTATCGCGTTTTATTTTTCTTGCGGAGGCTAAAATTTTGGGATTAATGTTCATCTGGCATGCTTAAATACAATATCTGGTTAATGGTTAAATTTACATGGTTGTATTTTTCGAAGATTATGTTTGCTAGATCATCGTTAAACGCATTATGAATTTACTGGATATCTTGCATTATTCGAAATTAACTTGATGATAAATGGTTATTCCTCATGGTTTATATCTCTGCAGCATCTGGTAATTAATCATTTATACATTAACTCCACAAGGCACTGGTCCATCAAATCAGACAAATCCATTTAGTGCTTTTCTCTTTCGTGTCTCCCAAACCAACTAGTTCGCAGTTGGTCATCCATCTCCTTCCAGGGTCTACCCCCCTTAGCCGCGGGAGACAGGCTTAAACGGAGAGATCGGGGATCAGAGTGACAGCCCCCGGTCTGAGCGTTGTCGTGATAATTTGTGCGACAACATTTTTGGCGCCGTTGCCGGGGAAAGAGTTTTTCTGTCCTTGGTTCTTTTCAAGCTTTTCTGTGTTTAACTTCTTGTTCAGGTGGCGACTCCACTTCCTATATTATCTACAAGAGTGTACACTAGAAGGCATCCAAGCAATCTGTGCAGCCCTACTCTTGATCCTGAAAAGGTCTTCAGGGTGCGATCACACAAACTCGCCTCTCTTACACTTCTTGGAAATCTTGGACAAGAAGCCCTCTCTGATATTCATTTGCTCTTTAAGGGTCAAGTTAGGCGCAGCACCATGAGTTTGTATGCCCCTTGTAATTTTTCTAACATTCCTGGATACCCCAATGATATTCCATCTGTTGGGATAGACAAATTGCCTAGCTTTCAAGGAGATAATGCCATTACTGCTAATTCCCATTTGCGAGATTTCAACATATGGATGGCTAAGTATGCAAGATCTACTGATTTTGATCATGAAGATGTCAGGATGACTCTTTTTATCTTGACTCTGGGAGGTGATGCTTATGATTGGTTTACAGAAAAGCCTCCAAATTCATTCGACTCCCTACAATCAATTATTAATGCATTTAAAGAAAAATATAGAGATAAGAGAGAGGGAAGACATCTTGTAAAAGCTATTAGTCTAATAAAAAAAGAGAGGATGAAACTGTCGAGGAATTTAATAAAAGGTTTAATGGTATTATCAGAGAATTACCTCAAGACTATAAACCTACAGATAAAACTCTCCAAGACTTTTACATTGATGCCTTTAGTCCTGAACCATCTTATGAGTTAAGGCGTGCTAAACTTAATGATTATAGAGATTGCCAGGCCTTAGCTATAGAACTTGAAAAGGACAAGGCAACTTCTGGGAAATCTGAAATCTCAGGTTTTGATAGGGCTGCTACGAAACTAAAGGAACCTAAGGGAAAAGCACTCCAAGAGCCAGAAAGTGAGCTTGTTCTCAAGTTGCTTCAAAAAATTGAAACTATGGAAATTAATCATAATAAGGAGATAAACACTTTGCAGAATAGGTTGATTCAAATGGAAAGAGCGCATTCGCAAAATTTTCAGCCTCGAAATAATAATAACAGAAATAATAATTGGCAAAGAAATGGTCAATCTAGTGAGCAGAGACCCCCTAATCCGCTTACTAATCTGGTAGATGATGCTCCTCCTTACTGTCGTGTTTGCGATGCTCTTCATGATGAATCCTCTTGTCCCATTGTCAGAAGAGTCTTAGATAATGGAATGTTTGGGACAGGTGATCAAATAAACGTAGTAGGGAGCAAGTTTCCTTTGCCTATGAATGATTGGATAGAGGTTAAGGAAAGGAGCTATGATGTTATAAATCCTTCATCTTCTTTTAGTATAAATAACCTTAAAAATAAAGATGACATTTTGGCTAGGTTATGTGGTGAGAAACCCTCTCCTGAGAAAATTTTAGAAATTGCTAGAGATAAGGGTTTGACATACCAAAGAAGGGATAAAGATCAGAGCGGGAATCAAATTCCCACTCGAACTTTGAACCCTGGTGCAAACTCTGGAATAGATATCGATTTGGGAAGTTGGTTTAACAATGCTAAAATTTGGGTTCCTGTATCTGAAGTTGTTAAGATCCCTTCCCAAAGAGACAAGTTACTGAAAGCGATTCAGGGTCCTCAAGTCAACGCTTCTCAACAAAAGACTCGCGAGGTTGATTATCATGATGCTCCCATATATCTGCAAAGCATAGATGCTGATAACAAAGATCATCAACCCTTCTTCATCACCTTATTAGTCAATGAGTATAAATTGAATAACTGTATGTTGGATTCAGGCGCATCTGCTTGCGTTATGACTAAAAGGGTCATGGAACAGCTTAACTTAAGAATTTCTAGACCCTACTATAATATATGTGCCATGGATTCTAAGAAAATCGAAGTCCACGGTTTAATCAAGGATTTACAAGTTCATCTTTCAGTTTACCCAGACATCATGGTTGTTATGGATATTGTTGTCGTTGATGTACCTGATGCTTGGGGTATGCTGTTATCTAGAAAGTGGGCCTCTGATCTAGGAGGAAGCATTCAGATGAATTGGTCATATGCTATGATTCCATCTCCTAGCGGTGAGGGTTTGGTTAGGTTAAATAGAGAGCCCGAGAGGAAATTTCATGTTGAAGATCCTAAGAAGCCTCATAACGAAATAATTAGAGAGCAATCTGACATCGGGAACTATTCTATCATGTCTAATTTCATAATTCCTCCTGATGATAAGATTAAGGATCTTAAAGATAAAGTTTGGTATATGTACTTCGATGGTGCGTCCTCTAGCCAGACAAATCAGGAGCCTTCTCATTTGTCGCGACAAGCTCCATCTTACTATGAGGAGGTCATTGGTTCGATTGAAAGGTGGTTAATTGAAGGTGATCCAGATAAACTTAAGAACGATAAAGATCAGATGCAAGATGAAGAAAAACATGTCACGCATATTTTACATCTTTCATCTGAAAGCTTTGAAACAGAAAGTTCCACGTCATCAGTAATCCAGCCTGCCACAAAGAAAAAGCGCAAGAGAAAGAAAATGAGAAGAAGATTTGATGCATCAGACGGCCGCGAGCAGCTTGATTTTCGGATAGGAAAAAATTCTACCATATGTAAAATTGGACAGGGCACATCCGACAAGTAGCCAATAGATTTGCCTTAAAGCAGGCAAATGCTCAGTATACACTATATTGAACACATCTGATGCCATGGGCATCTTCTGTATTGTATTTCTATCCCTACTCCTTGTCATTTTCAGCATTTTGTTTCTGTTTTAGGATTAGATTTACTTTTCATGTTATGAGATGTTGATTAGTAAAGAGCTTCTATCTTTCATGTGCTTAAATGTTATATGATGATTTTTGAATGGACGCTACTTATATTTTGTTTGGTATTGCATGGGTGCAGATTTTGGATTCTCACATTCCTACAGTGCAACAACGTGTCCCCAAGTAGAGCCAGATGTTGACCGCTGCGTGTCAACAGCCCATAGCAGTACACCCCCTTTTTTTCGTAAAAAAGGGGCAGCGCCTGATCGACGTGTCCGTGCCATCCTACGGTCATCAGCAGCTTGATCATTTTGATTGTAAACCCATTCTGCATGTATGAAATGTAAATATCTTAGCAGGTCAGAGTCATGTATGTAAATTGCCTAGGTGGACCTAACTTTCTAATGATAATCTATGTCTCGGAAGGTTTTTCGTCTCATCGATCTACGATCGGCAGAGTTTTCCTTCAACCTGACCCCAAAGCCGGGATGCATTTTGTTATTATAACTTTAGGAGAACCCTAGTGTGTTAACCTGCTAGATTATAGTTGTGTCGCAGAACTGGGTGGTTTATGAGGGTCTATGTTAAAATGGGTTTGTCCCCTTAAGATGTAAATTGTAAAAGTCATGTGTAATGTGTCTTGAGGGTTGAAAATGTTAATCCCCTCATGCGTCTTAGGTCCTAGGTCTTAGGGGAAATTTTTTCCAAAGGCTATGTTTGATGATCCATGATAAAAACAATAAAAAA
>APFE030762160.1:237963-256023 GCA_000404065.3 Pinus taeda | reverse complement strand
GACACCACCTGCCCGGGCTACCCCTGTCACCAGTAGAGGACGTGGTCTACCTCCTATAGCTCCTACTTCTAGTTCTTCAGCTTCTAGAGCATAGCAAACTCCACTGCCAACTCCACTAGCACTAGCATCTACATCTAGAGGGAAAGGGAAAGCTGTTGCATTTTCTCGCAGGAGGGGTAGAGGAAATCAATAGGGTTAGACTTTAGTTATTTGCTTATGTGTTTGTAAGTTGTACATGAACAATGAACATTGAATATTCAAGAATCAAGACCAAGCATATCACATTCTAATGTCTAAATAGTAAATTTTGATTCTTTTTATCTTTTTAAAGTGAACTATGAACTTTGAGAAGTAATTATATTTTAATTTGATTAGATAAGCTGCAACCTGCAATTTAATATGGATAAAAAACTATATTTGGGTATGTATATATATATATGTGTGTGTGTGTGTGTGTGTGTGTGTGTGTGTATAAAACGTGTCCCCCGTGTCTTGTTTCCAGGTCGTTGCGTTTCGTATTGAATACTTGTATTTACGTGTCCTCCATGTCTCGTGTCCTCGTGTCATGTGACTTAGCGTAGACAATATTGATGTATTGTCTCCGTGGAGGGTGGTGTCTGAGAAGCCCCTCTTGGAGGAGTCACCTTCATGGTTAGAGCTAGTGGCAGATGATCCATTAGAGCAGGGGCAGCAAGAGGAGGACTCGGAGTCAGAGGAGCAGCAGCACTCAGAGGAGGAGCAGGAGGAGGAGGAGGAGGACACTGCGGGAGCATCAACGTCAACACCATCTGCTATAGATATAGGAGAGCATAGCCCCATACCTAGCACTCATTATTTGACATTAGGTGCAGAGGCAGGGTCGGGGCCTCCTACTACTAGGGGCAGGCCTGGCAAACAGCCCATCATGTTTTCCCGTAAAAGGGGGAGAGGGCAGTGATTTCAGATAGATAGCTGCTAGTTTTATTTTTTATGCTACATATAACTCATGATGATGAGATACTTTTATATATGTGATGTTATTTTGTATTGGTTCTCCACATTTGAGTCCTTGAATGGACAATTATCAGGGATCAGCAAGATTTGGTATCGCCTTTGATGTATCATTTCTATTTGACATCATACATATCAGTGTTTTCTTCATGTTTATGTGCCAATGTGTTTATTTCATGTTGTTATTGCTTTATATGTTTAAAAATCTTTAAAAAATGAATGTATTATGCATTTTTTATGCTTGCCGATATTTGCCGATATTTTGCCGATATTGCCGATAATATATTTTCTGGACCCTCGCCGATATTTTCCCGATACCGATATTATCAACACTGGTCCTCGCTAATATTGAGTGTTGATTTGTGGTGGCATTGGATGTGCTCTAGCCGCGAAATTTGGTGGAGAAGTTGGGGCATATGAGATTTCCAATACCCAAAAAGGGTTTGGGCAGATTCTAAATAGTTTAGGAGATATTAAAATAATTAACATTTTTAATGGATTCCCTAAGTATAAACTTAGGGAAATTAAAATATTAATGTGGATTGATATAAAATTGTGTTAGAATGGTCCAAAAGACATGGATCAAGCCAGATCTAATCTTAGCCGTCGATTAAGGACTTAATCTCGGCCATTGATATGTCAACGAGAAACGTATAAGAGGAGGCTTGGGGGTCACTTGGAGAACACACCAGATGATCAGTTATTCTATTCTCTAGAGTGGGGTTTGCTAAGAGAGATAGAATCAATGATCGGAGTTGCAGCTGAGGGGCAGAGAGACAAAGAGGCAAAGATAGTGCCGGGAGATCAACGCAGGAGCTAGAGAGAGTGACGCAGTAGCAGCCAAGGCCATGCAGTAGCAGCCAAGGCCACGCAGATGCAGCTAGGAGTTGCGCAGTGCTTTAGAGAGGCTAGCATTACTAACGCAGAGGGCTAGAAGGCTGATGCACGACCTCCTGAGGCTGACGCAGACCCACTCAAGGTGAGGTAGGGCCAGCGTTGGGCAGAGAGAGGCTAACGTAGTCCAGAAAGGTATATGATGGGGTTTCTGGGGCAGATTGGAGCTGAGGAGCTGCCGGAGGGTTTATCCGGGGTTTCAGTTGGGACATTTGTCTTAGACTGAGAGGTACTACTGCCAAGGGAATTCTCCGTTGGGTAGGTTGGATTTGGCACCCAGATTGTACTCTGAAATTGTTTAATAAGAGAACCCTCAGATAGCTGCATTGGTTTTCCCGCATTGGGTTTTTCCAGGGACATTGGTCCAAAAATAACGGTGTCATTTTGTGTGCTTGTATCTGTTTCCTTTAGTTGATGATCTGTAATATGTTGAGCATGCACTAGTGTTTATTTTCAGTATTTACATTGTAAATAACTTGTTAAGTAACTGAACAAGTAGGTAGGAATAAATCAGTAAAGGGCATGGAGGGTTTCTAACTGGTAGACTTAGAAACTTCAACAAGTGGCACCATTATTTTTGGACCAAGGTCCCCGGAAAAACCCAATGCGGGAAAACCGGTGCAACTATTTAGAAGGTTTTATTATTATGCAATTTTTCAGAATACAACTAGGGTGCCAGAAATGGCTCACCCAACAGAGAATGCCCTCGATAGTAGTACCTCTCCTCGGAGACAGATATTCTGGCTAATTAATCACCGGATGAATGATCCCACAACAACAATTGCAACTTCCACTGCTTTGTGTCACTCTGTAGGGACTGCGTCACCCTTCTCGGATCACCAACACCTAGTCTGCCCCATGAAAATCCTCCCAGTGTTGCCTCTTAGCCTTGTGTCAACTCTGTTAGCCTTTATGTCGCTACTAAAGCTTCTGCATCAGCCCTTAAACCCTCTGCATCACCCGCGCTGGCCTCTTCTGGCTTTGCGCAACTCCTAACTACCTCTGCATAGCACACAACTACCTGTGCGTCAACCTCTCCAGGCTCTGTGCTGTCTTTCTGGTACCAACTCTGCCTCTCTGCTATGTATTCACTGCCCCTTGCTGCAACTCAAATCACTTGTTCGATTTCTTTCAGCAAACCCAACTCAAAAAATCGAACTGACTGATCAATCTCGGTGTGTTCTCTAACTGACCCTCAAGCCTCCTCTTATACTTTTCTCGTTGGTCCATCAACGTCCGAGATTAAATCTCTAATCAACTACTAAGATTAGATTTCACTTGATCCATGACTTTTGAAACCTTCTAACCCAATTTTATATTAATACCCATTAATATTTTATTTTTCCTAAGTTTAAACTTAGGAACTCTATTAAAAATATTAATTATTTTAATATCTCCCAAACCGGCTAGAATTTGCCCAAACCATTTCTAGGTCTTGGAGATCTCATGTGCTATAGCCTTTCCACCAATTTTCATGGCTAGAGCACATCTGATGCTACCCCAAATCAACAACATCTCAATGCCCCAGGAAGAAGGCAAGGGAGAAGCTTCCTCCGACTAAAAGGCAGCTCCAGCAACGGTGGAGAAGGATGTCGAGGCTGATGACGATTGTGCCATGAGTTCTCATTCACCTCTAGAGAAGAGGTGGGGAGATATAGAGTTATAGTCGAAAGGACTAGAGAAGTAGGACAGGATCCTTGAGGTGCCCAAACTCTTGGATCACATACGACTACGGGAGCCCTTAATGGCAGTAGCATGATGACAGGTGTCGGGTGGAGCAAGGTGTGATAGAGTGGGAAGGCAGTGCTAGAGTGCAGAATTCTATAGTAGCGTAGTGGAGGTTGCAACAGTGCGAGAGGCACAAAGGTGTTTGTAGCAGCGCAGTGGCAACAAAGGGAGTACAGGATAGCAGCTGAGGTAGCTTCAGCATCACGAGGCTTCCAGTCTGACCGGGATGTCACTATTTAGGGTGAAGTCAGTCAGTTACTTCTCAGTAACTGAGTTGCAATGCAGCAGTTAGCAGTGGTAGTGCTATGGGCAACATTTTGAGAGGGAGCTGCAGTACAGATGTAGCAGTGGCAGTGCTATGGGCAACATGGGCAACATTTTGAGAGGGAGCTGCAACACAGATGTAGTAGTGGCAATGGCAGTGTCATGGGCAGCAGTATAGGGAACAACAGTGAAGGGTATGTGAGGCTGCATGCCAAGCATCAACACAGGTACCGATGCGGAAGATCAGTGTGATGCTTCTATGGTGAGGCATTACTAGAGCACATTCCTCGCTAACAGGGAGTGTTGATTTTCGGTAGCATTGGAAGTGATCTAGCATGAAAATTGGTGGAAAGGCTAAGGCACATGAGATCTCCAAGACCAAGAAATTGTTTGGAGAAATTCCACGCGGATGAAGAGATATTAAAATAATTAATATTTTTAATGAGATCCTAAGTCTAAACTTCGGAAAATTAAAATATTAATGTGTATTAATATAATATGGGTGAGAAAGTTCTAAATAATGAGGATCAAGCCAGATCTAATCTTAGCCATTGATTAGGGACTTAATCTCGGTCGTTGAATTGTCAACAGGAAAAGTATAAGAGGAGGCTTGAGGGTCAGTTCGAGATACACCAAGAGAGATCAAGAATTCGATTTTCTGGGGCTGGGTTTGCTGAGGAAATCGAGTTAGAGATAAGTTGCAGTGAGGGGCAGTTCAGCAAGGGATTTTGATCAAAGGCTGAAGAATACATATCAGAGAGGTAGTAAAGTGCTGGAAGAGGCAACGCATAGCCTAGAAGGGCTGAAGCAAAGGCTAAGGAGGCAAGTGCAGAGGACGTAGAGGGCTGCAGAGGCTGACACAAAAGTTGAAGAGGGCTTTAGAAGCAACGCTGGGAGTGTCTTTGGGGCATACTGGGGGATGATCAGTTGACGTAGAGACGAGGAAGGGTGATGCAGTTCTAGAGGAGTGCTTGGAGCAGCTTTCGCTGTCCAGCACAAGGAACAGCCAGAGTCACTATAGGATTGTTCAATCGGTTGTTGATTTGTCGGAATACCTATCTCCAGATAGAGGTACTACTGTCAAGGATATTCTCAAAGGGTGAGCCATTTCTGGCACCCTAGTTGTATTCATAAATCTACTTAATAATAAAACCCTCATATATGTTGCCCCAATTTTCCCGCATTGAGTTTTTCTGGGGATGATTGTCCAAAAATAATGGTGTCCCTTGTGTTGTTTCAATTTATTTCAGTTGTTGATCTATATATTTGTGAAGGTTGCAATTGTGTTTATTCCGATGTTAATGTTAATAAATAATTTGTTTAATGTAAAAAACAAGTAGGAGATAGTAAATGAGATATTGCAGCAGGGGTTTCTGATGTGTTAGATTCAGAAATTTTCATAGGCAAAACACTCTCAGATCTACAAAACATCAATCAAATACAAGTGTAAAATATATCCATATAAAAGATGTATCTACCCTGGGACTAGATCTATCATTGAACTCAAATTTCTCCAAGGGTTTTAACTTGCTACTAAGATAAATCAGTTAAAATCAGCAAGTGAATAAAGTCCTAAACCAATGCATCAAAGTCAACTAATTTTTTAAAATAATAGAGTGGTTGTCAAGTGAATACCTTGTGACCAACTTACCTCCCCTTTGTTGGAGTGTGAAATTTGCATCTTCTTAAGTTGATCTTGCCAATAAATCAAGAGAGTGGGTTTGGTAATTATGAGAAGTCGGCCCCACTATTGACTTAATAGCCTTAAAAAACTTCAAACCCAAATGGGAGTGCTCCCTTTGGTATAACATCTTTGGTCTTGAAATTGAATGTGTGGTGAATATGAACCCTTGCATGATTTGAAGCTCGCCTTCAGAATGGTTTAGTCGCTTGGAGTGATCCACCTACAAAACAAGAAGGCCAAGTGGGGTTTCCCCTTAGTTCACTCTCTCCATGTGACTAAGTAGCCCCTCAATGGCTCACCCTTTTAACTGTTGTGTAGATTCTACTTATTATTGAGTTTATTAGATTATAATCATGATAATAATATGACCAAGAAAAAAAATACAAATCAAATCCATTCCACACATTGAACATAAAATATATGGAAAAAGGTTTGCAACAAGTGAGTTGTTTTATTAAAATTATGTCACTGATCTCATATGACAACAACAACAAATACATGAGGGTAGGCTATTCTTTTATAGAATAATTTGCAACAACTAGACAACGGCTAGTTGGGCTCCTCAAAATATGGTTTTACTAGTCATCCACAAGTTGGAGACTTCGTAATTTTTTCATAAAATATTTTATTACCAATTTTTAATTTCCCTCAAAGGGGTTGACTTGGTTGAGATTTGCCAATTTGGTCCATATTTTCCTTTGCTAATGGCTCGGTATGCTCAAAAATAAAGAATAGTAGACTAAAGTAGTGCAACATTCCACTAGTTTCCCTTGAATAAATTTGACTTGGTCTAGGAGGTGGTTTGAATTGGAGAGAGGAATTCGCCTCAGTGTCTTGGAGTAATGATTCGTCTTTTAACGAATATTTTCTTGGTACATAACTAATTGGTCCATGAGGTCTGCAACAACTAGTTAAACCCTCTAATAGCCATTTGACTTTACCAATGGCTATCTTGACTTGACTTTTTCCCTTTAGTAATTCGACTTGGCCACTTGGAAGTTGGATCTCCAATGGCCTTGATCTTTTGGCAATTCTAGAACCAATGTATGGCTAAACCAATTTGGATTTCAACTAGGTCTCTTTCAAAATCTTCATATCTTGCATGGCATTGCCACATCATCGAATGCTCTACCACGTCATCTATTGTTTGTGCTTGTTCTTTCATGCCCTAATGGATCTTTGAAATATGGCACTTGGATTTTGTTCCTCTCACTTTGCTAATAATTTTTTATGTAATGCATGTATGATTCTGCTCAATGCTGCCCTTGTTTTGCTACCTGGAAATTTGTTTGACCTAATGACCAAGTTTGACCAAGTTGTAACTAGTCAGTACCACCTCCGATCAAAAACCTGGAATGTGCATGGACTCCTCTCATTAAGCTGAACAATTTGAGACCAAGTTGACGTTGTGACCATCGAGACCGCTTTGCATTGGGAACCGTGTACTACCTTGGGAAATGTGAAAGTTGACAAAAATGAGAGTATCATGCATGAGAGTTGTTTGAGGAATACAAACCAAAGCCAAGGCCACCTACAAACTCTATAGACCATAACCATTTGGCAAAGACATAGGTGCACCTTGACACGGATTGGACCGATCCATACACAGGTGATCACCCCTGGAAACGTAGGCTCTCATAAAATCACAAGTCCTCAAGTAAGATCACCTAACGCTTTCCAATTCTATATAGGATGAGATATACCAGAAGTGAACTACAAGGGACCAACCATGGCTTGGCCTGACCAAGACAACAAGATACGTGTTAGAATTTCTAAGTCTAACCCATTAGAAACCCTTCATGTACTTTTCTGATTTATTCCTACCTACTTGTTCTGTTAATTAACAAGTTATTTACCATGTAAATACTGGAAATAAATACATGTACACGCTCAACACATTACAGATCATCAAATGAAGGAAACAAAACAAGCACACAAGTGACACCGTTGTTTTTGGACCAATGTCCCTGGAAAAACCCAATGTGGGAAAACGATGCAGCTATCTGAGGGTTTAATTATTATGCAGTTTCTAAATACAATCTGGGTGCCAAAACCGGCCCACCCAATAGAGAATAATCTCGGTAGTCGTACCTCTCCTTCGGAGACATGCTCCGGTTGAAACCTCGGATAAACACTTCAGCAGCTCCTCAGCTCTAATCTGCCCCACGAAAATCCCTAGCGTCAGCCTCTAGGGACTGCATCAGCCTCTTTTGCCCTTTGCGTCAGCTTTCCCAACAGTTCCCGACAGTTCCGGTTTCTGCCCTCTGCGTCAGCTTTCCCAACAGTTCCGACAGTTTCGGTTGTTCCTGGCAGTTCTGGCTTTTGGCCTTTGCATCAACTTTCCCGGCAGTTTTGGCAGTTTCGGCTGTTCCCGACAGTTCCGGCTTCTGCACTCTGCGTCAGCTTTCCCGACAGTTCCTGGCAGTTTCGGTTGTTCTCGGTAGTTCCGGCTTCCCAGCAGTTTCCACTGTTCACAACAATTTTGGTTGTTCCTGGCAATTCCGACTTCTGTTCTCTGCGTCAGCTTTCCCGTCTGTTCCGGCAGTTCTCGACAGTTCCTGCCATTCCCAACAGTTCCACCTTCCCGACAGTTCTAGCTTCTGCCCTCTGCGTCAGCTTTCTTGACTGCTGCGCTGACCCTCCCGACACTATCTTAGCCACTCTGCTTCTGTATTCACTGCCCCTCAGCTACAACTCCTGATCACTCTCTCAACTTTCTTAGCAAACCCAACCCCAGAAAGTCGAAATCTTGTTCTCTTGGTGTATTCTCCAAGTGACCTTCAAGCCTCCTCTTATACTTTTCTTGTTGACAAATCAATGGCCGAGATTAAGTCCCTAATCAACGACTAAGATTAGATCTGGCTTGATCCATGACTTTTGGACCATTCTAACACAGTGTTATATTAATTCACATTAATAGTTTAATTTTTCTAAGTTTAGACATAGGGACTCCATTAAAAATATTAATTATTTTAATATCTCCCAAACTATTTAGAATCTGTCAAAACCCTTTCTAGGTATTGGATATCTCATGTGCCTTAGCCTCTCCACCAAATTTCGTGGCTAGAGCACATTCGATGCTACCTCAAATCAACACTCCCTCTTAGCAAGGACTGTGCTCTAGCAATACTCCTCACTGAGTATTACTCTAATCATTCTACATCAGTCCCTGATGCTAGGATTGTTGCCCATCATCTGCACTGTTGCATCCCATACTGCCACCCATGGCTCTGCCATTGCCACTGTTGCATTTGTATGACATCTCCCTCTGCATCTGTTTTGCTGCCCATGGCCCTGCCACTGCCACTGCTGCGTCTGCACTGCATCCCCTCTCATCATGTTGCATCTTGCTGCCCATAGCACCACCACTGCTAACTGTTGCACTGCAACTCAATTACTGAGAAGTAAGTAATTGATCTCCCAACTCTGACATCTCTGTCAGGCTAGAGACACTCTTGATGTTGAAGCTCCCTCTGTCGCTGACAAGTGCTCCCTCTCTAACCTCTGCGCTGTCGCAACAACTCCCTGCATCTCGTACCGTTGCACACCTCGCTGTGCCATCCTGCACTGGTGAAACGCTCCTGTGCCTCTCTCACTGTTGTAGCGTGCTAGCCTTGCGCTGTCTTTGGAATCTTGCATTGTAGCTCCCTCTATCGCTCCATTCGCATCTGCCTCTACTGACATCACCAATACGTCTACTCCTCTTCGGGGCTCCTATAGCAAGGTCTAATCCAAGAGGCTGGGTACCTCGAGGATCCTGCCCGTTATCGCCTGTAGTCCGCCTGACTACAGCTTGATGTCTCCCCACTTCTTCTCAAGTGGCACATGAGTACTCATGGCATAATTGTCATCCCTCAAGGCGAAGGCCTTGATACAATGTTTATCTAGAATGGATAGGGTCTTGGCCTTCCAAACCACAAAGTTCGATGCTCCGTCCAGCCTATGCTGATCCCTCATCCCATTCACGACCATCTCTCTACTCATCTTTGTCGACTCCTCCGAGTCTCTCTACTTCCTGCCTGGAAGTTCTCGGTTCGATTCCTGCTGAGTCTCTCTACTTCCCATCTGGAAATTCTCTTTTGGAATCCCTTTGAGTCCTGATTTCTCTCCTGGAAATCCTTCTGCCAACCATCAAGTTGCCCTTCTTCGATCGTCTGTGCAACTACACCACTGATTTGGATTCCTTGGCTAGAAATCCGCCTCAGTAGCTGCTCCCTCCCCTTGGTCTTGCCTTGTTAGATACTGTTCTAACTACAGTACCCCATCAACTTCATTCTGCAACTTACCCACAACCTCCTAAGCCCTAACAAACTGGAGGTTAGAGCTTCTAGGCTCTTCGCAATCCCGACACCAGCAAAATTCGCACTTCCTGGCCGCGGGCGTCAATCCTTCTTGACTGAGAAATATGACCGGGCACTATGTAGGTCGAATCTGCTCCCCTTTGCCACTGCGCTAATCCTCTTCCCAGCTCAAACTTGATGACGTAGACACTGTGTCACCCCTTCCTTGTTGCTTCTCTGCTAGGAACAACTTCTGTCACTTGGGACAACTGTTTTCTGCTACTGTTGCTCTGCTCAGCTGATGTCCTCAATTCTCCTGTGATCTGCAACCATGCTCTCATACCATGTTGGAATTTCTAAGTCTAACCCATTAGGAACCCTTCATGTACTTTTCTGATTTATTCCTACCTACTTGTTCTGTTAGTTAACAAGTTATTTACCATGTAAATACTGGAAATAAATACAAGTACATGTTCAACACATTACAGATCATCAATTGAAGGAAACAAAACAAGCACACAAGTGACACCGTTGTTTTTGGACTAATGTCCTCGGAAAAACCCAATGTAGGAAAACCGGTGCAACTATCTGAGGGTTTAATTATTATGCAGTTTTTGAAAACAATCTGGGTGCCAAAACCGGCTCACCCAACAGGGAATAATCTCGGTAGTAGTACCTCTCCTTCCGAGATAGATGCTCCGGTTGTAACCCCAAATAAACACTCCAACAGCTCCTCAGCTTCAATCTGCCCCACGAAAACCCCCAGCATCAGCCTCTTCTGCCCTCTGCGTCAGCTTTCCTGGCAGTTCCGGCAGTTCCCGACAGTTCTGGCTTCTGCCCTCTGTGTCAGCTTTCTCGGCAGTCTCTGCAGTTTTGGTTGTTTCCGGTAGTTCCGGCTTTTGCCCTCTGCATCAGCTTTATCGGCTGTTCTAGAAGTTCCTGACAGTTCGGTTGTTCCCGGCAGTTCCGGCTTTTGCCCTCTACGTCAACTTTCCCAGCTATTCCGGCTTCCCAGCAGTTCCAGCTGTTCCCAGTAGTTCCGTTTGTTCACGGTATTTCCGGCTTCTGTCCTCTGCGTCAGCTTTCCCGGTTGTTCCGGCAGTTCCTTATGGTTCTCGCTGTCCCTGGCAGTTTCAGCTTCCCGGCAGTTCCGGCTTCTGCCCTCTGCGTCAACTTTCTCGGCTACTGTGCTAATCCTCCCGACACTATCTCTGCTTCTCTGCTTCTGTACTCACTGCCCCTCAGTTGCAAATCTTGATCACTCTCTCAACTTTCTCAACAAACCCAGCTCTAGAAAGTCAAAATCTTGATCTCTTGGTGTATTCTCCAAGTGACCCTCAGTCTCCTCTTATACTTTTCTCATTGACAAATCAATGGCCAAGATTAAGTCCCTAATCAATGACTAAGATTAGATCTAGCTCGATCCATGACTTTCGGACCATTCTAACACAGTGTTATATTAATTCACATTAATATTTTAATTTCCCTAAGTTTAGACTTAGGGACTCCATAAAAAATATGAATTATTTTAATATCTCCCAAATTATTTAGAATCTGCCCAAACCGTTTATGGGTATTGGAGATCTCATGTGCCTTAGCCTCTCCACCAAATTTCGTGGCTAGAGCACATCCAATGCTACCACAAATCAACAATATGGACTCAAAAACAAGACACAATCCCGGGATACCTAATCCAAAGTCTCACATGGTTGTTACAATGCTTTGACTTGTGACCTTGGGCTTACAATGGCGGCGATAAAATGCTTCAAAATTTTTGTATATACCACTACTGACATGTGGGGTAACTGGCTCCAATCGTGGAAAACATGATCCACCCGGGAGAATGTTAGAACATCATAATCTTCGACCTGTCACCTGAAATGCTTGACAATACAATGTCAAATACATGGAGAGAGTCGGACTGAAGTCCTATCCCTTCGTAACAGGGCCTCCTCATCATCGCCATCAACTTTTGTTATGCTATTTTGTTGAATACGTTTATAATTATCTTTATTTGTGTCTTCATTCGTAGACACTTAGGAACATGTTGATGTGGACAATCTCATTGTCATTTATTACTGGTACAGAATGCCACAGTCTGTGTTTGCCTCATCTTTGAAGCATTATTCAAGTAACAATGCCCCATTCATTGGTTGGGGGCATTCCTCAAAACAACTTCTACTTAGATTCTTCCGTCTTCTTTGGTTCTTTAGTGCTTCTGCTCATTGAGGTTTCATCACCGAGTCCCTTTTTTCCCAGCTCATTTGATGATAATTTACCCTCTGGTTATCATAATTAAAGGTGGCATTGTTTTTGTAGGGCTTATTCCTTGATGTTCTTCGATTATATCTGTCTTTGCACCCTATGCACTTCCTTATTTCTTTTGTATTTCTCTGAAGATTCTTTAATACTCCCAATGTTCACTCTTATTTGTATTTTTTTATAGTTCCATTGTTTAATTATGGCCTCTAGTGAATATTAAAATTCATTTAAAATTAATTAAATATTGACATAATGATGAATTTATCTGCTTAAAATGCTCCTCATCATGTGGTTTTGTTGATATAATCCATCTTAGAATTCTGTCGAATTCTAAGCATCAGTGGTTCTTTCATTCATTGTCTAGCTCAGAGTTGGCTGTGGTTGAGCCATGTGCCTTCAAATTCAGTTTATCTCATAGTAATCTATGATTCTATCCTGAGAAATGGTTTCCATGTTTCCAGCCTGCAAATCAGTATATGTCCACATTCTTGTACATGTTGAATTTTTTGGATGCAACCATATACTAAAGCGAGTTACTTAAATTTTCATCGGCAATGTATTAAATCATCTGGATTGAATTAACTTTGCAGTTAGATGATTGGATCCATGCCTGTCAATTGTTGTGGATTACAAAGTAGCTTTAAATAACTTATATGATTTCTCAAATAATGTTACTACAAGCATTTGAATAATTCTGGTGTACAAAGAAAAGATGTTATGCTAACACGTCAACAACTCATTGCTTGCTGTCATATTTCTACGTGTATCAAGTTTCCAAATGTTTTATGTAAGATACTCAGCTCAGAAAATTTAATGGAACTGCTACTCAGAGAAGCCCTAATTTTTATCAACAGAATTTAATAAAAATTGTTATCCAGCTTAAACAGAGAATTCGAAATCTAATTATTCATTTGATAATACTTACTTGGAATTCTGTCTGATGGTGTTTCTGACAGTTGCTCTGGCATTCTATGGCTAATTTTTTTCTCTGTTGTGACTCTTTCTCCCGCTACGTTACCAAAACGACCAAAACCACCCTGCGAAACTAGACACACCTTCAGTACCCAGCTCCAAAGTACTTCGAATTCGAGATACTCTAGTCCCAGTGCCCAAAATTTCAAAATCAACTGAGCTCAGAGTTCTTTCTATCAGTGGCAAGGAATTTCCTCTTCTTTGTAATTTTCCTCCTTTGTCTAATCACCCCCGCTCTGTTCTTTTGTGCATGGATAAATACTTGTCTTCAGGCAGTCACCGCCTTCTTCTGTCGCCCTTATCCAATTTGATTCATTAGTCATCTGTTATGTGTTGCCTCAAGGCATTATACACTAATATAAAGTGGAGGATGAGTTTTAAATTTTAATTTATTTTATTAGAATTATAACTTTTAACAAATGGGTCTTAATACATAACTTTAATTTTTAATTTTTAGAATAAATGAATAGTTGTCAATTGCTAGATATATATAAAATGAATATTTAAAAATAAATATTTGTACATATTTACATTAAGGGGATTGAAAGTATTAATTTTACTTAGTAACTTTATAATCATGAAATATTTAATGAGTCTTTTGGGAGTGTCAAATTTTTAGGCTTCCCTTCTTAAATAATTTAGTTATTTGAATAATTATTCAATAAGTATACTAGTGCAAGATATGCGTAGTATGCATATGTAGCTATCATATGCATACATCGTATACATGCTAATACCCTTTTGCTTAAGAACCGATATGGGTCATTACATTTATTCCATTTTAATATCTATGAATTGGATATCTAATTGCATTCCCTTACAAGTACATTTTCTTGAATCTTCTATGCATTTGTTGGATTCAAGATCCTGAATCGAGATGGGCAGGATTTGAGTTTGTTTTTTGTGAACACAGACACAAGTTATTTCTACAATTCTATTTATCATTGTCTCACCCATTCTATGAATGCTTTTATCAGAAAGGTACCAAGTCGTATCCATCAGTATCTTCTTTGACTTTACATGTTCATGAACATTAGAAATCTTTGATCTGATTTTTATTATGCATATTTTTATTGTATCAGTATCCCACCCGTTATTTAATATTACAGAATCTTTTGTCAGCCATTCAAATTATGCATGATTCGCACCAATTTACAAGTACAAGTCCCATTTATATGAGTTTTGCCTATAAGCCCTGAAAAGGGAAAACTCTTAAATTGGCTAAACCTAACTCTGGACAATATGCACATGAGATTCCCCTTCAAGACCTTAAAGACTGATTTAATGCATCAGTATCACAGTTTGCATTGAAAATGAAGTGGGATTGTAAATTTATTATAGGTTGGTACTTAGAAGAAAGCTACATATGAAAATTTATCTTTATTTTACTGAAACAATTAAAACTAATCATGTTATCTGATGATTTGCTGGCTTTTGTTGTCAGGTATGGATTTTTTGCCACAGCAATGGTGACTTTTGTTGCTGGATTCTTGAGTGCATTTTCCCCAAATTACATTTTCTTGGTTGCTACTCGTTGTGTGGTTGGTATTGGACTGGGAGGTGGCCCTGTGCTTTTCTCATGGTTTCTAGAATTTGTCCCAGCTCCCAACAGAGGTTTCTGGATGGTCATACTTTCAGCGTTTTGGACAATTGGCACAATATTGGAGGCTGCAATAGCATGGGTAGGATAATTTTTCCTGTCAGAACTGAGCCTTTTCTTTCAAATGAAAATGTCACTATTTTAATTGCAAAAAAAAAACAGAAATCTTGAGTACTTAAATAATCATTTCTTTATGTTGAGGTTCATAAGAGAGAGACAGAGGGATGATCAAATGGACCAACCAGCAAAACCCTAATTTTGCAATAAAGTGAATAAACCGACAATAAAGTAAAATAACCATAGGGAGAGAAAGTAAGCCCAAGCATAAGTGTTGTAGAGATAAATAAACTAAGCACAAGAGAGCTCAACACTTTCATGGCGCCCTTAGGCAGAACACTTACTAATGATGGAAGAGAATCCTCTTTAATGATATTCTAAATACAACTCAAGGGGTAGATTGTTTTCTCTAAGAGGGGTTATGAGCCGACATTGATTAGCTTGGCCTTGTTGTCACTCAAATTGTATAGGCAAGATGCAACAACGCTTAGGACGGGGGCTCTCACTCTGATCCCCGCCTTCTCTGTTCTAGTTGTCTCCTTACAATAGGCTATGGGGGGTAGTCCATATGAAATGTGAAGATGCAAGACTCGTTGGCAATCAATAAGTCCAAGAGAAACAACTAAATGGCCTAGCAACTTGGTTAGTTTAGCAAGTTTAGTGATTAGATTAAATTATCTTGAAAAACCAGTGCCTTAATGGAGTAAAATACTTGTGTTATACAAATTATTTACCAAGTAATAGGATAAAAAGTTGTTGCCTTGGTATGCTTCACTATCCTATATGAGATGCGACACCTAAAGACTAAGTGAAATGCAATGTCTTGGTTTATTTTAGGTGAATCCTTCCTCTAACTTATTTTGAAGCTAGTCTCTAGAGTAGGTTATGAGAGAGAAAGTCAAGGGAAGATGACACAAGCTATATTAACGATACCTCCCTTGGGGTTCTAAACACTCGATGCCTCTGGCGCTGTAGAGACTTTGGCTTTGACGACTGCAAGGTTACCGTGGTAACCACTAAGGAAGGTCTAGGCTTCGCAAGCTGGGTGAGAAAGGTGGCCCTATCTCTCTATCAACCACGCTTATTGATCTAGGTGGATGTTGGTGGCCACCTACCTATTCCACTGGGACTCCCACCCCTGTCTCTTTCAGTTTTTCAGTTTCCTTAATTGTAGCACAGTGTACTATTTTTGGTAGTTTTTCGGTTCTTGAACTTCCAGAGCCGTTTTGAGGCCCTAAACGACGTTTTTTGGGAAAATCGGGGCCAACAAAGGTCTTAGACCTATGTTGGCCAGTTGGAAGTTGTAGTCCTCAGATAGATCTTTCTAAGAAGGTATTGTGTGTGCCAAACGAAGATCGTATGCCAAAGTTATGACCCCGAGAAGTTAATGTACCAATTTACCCAAACAGGGCCCATAGTTTTGGCGCTTCATTCCTAGGGTTAAGGTTTTGGATGTTTAGGGTTTTCCATTGTTTCTCAATAATAAATAGGCCTTCAAGCCTCATTGTAAAACAATTGAGAGGAATGTAGCTGTTATTTTTTGGTAGCATCGGATGTGCTCTAGCCATGAAAATTGGTGGCGAGGCTAAGGCACATGAGTTCTAAAGAACCCAGAAACCGTTTGGTGAAATTCCACTTGGATTGTATTTTATTAAAATAATTAATATTTTTAATGAGGTTCCTAAGTCTAAACTTAAGAAAATTAAATTATTAATGAGTATTAATCAAAATATGGGTGAGAATGATCTAGAAGGCAGATCAAGTCATGTTTTAATCTTAGCCGTTGATTAGAGACTTAATCTCGATTGTTGAAGTCTCAACGAGAAAAGTATAAGAAGGAGGCTCGGGGTTCATTTAGAAACACACAGAGAGATTGAGGAAATCGATTTTCTGAGGTGAGAAGTTCTTAGGAGGAAAATCGATTAGGGAGATCTTGCAGCAGAGGGGCAGTGGGAATCTGGGGGAAGGAATTTTCGGAGAGTACAAGGAAGAGAGAGGACAAAAATACGTCCAGAGGAGAGCTTACATTGGCCTACACAGTGCTATCGCAGAGGCATCACAGTGAGTGAAGGGAAGTCAAGTTTTTGTTGAGGGAATTCGAAGTTCAGTTGTCGGAAGCCAGGGTGTGAGTCTGGGAGGCAGGAAATTCGATTTCTCAACCAACAGAGGATCCAAAACAGAGAGCCAGCGTAATACCTAGGAGGGTTACGCAGAAGTTGCCCAGGGTGATGTAGTTTGATGCAGAGGCCACGCAGAGGGTGACATAAAGCCTCCAGAGCTGAAGGATCAGTTGCTAATTTTCCAATGACAGGGTGAGATCATTTCATCAGTCTTTTGTCCAGTATTTTCTCTATAAAGGATTGCTAGTTGAGCATCCTAGATTTGTACTCAGAAGTTTCTCTGGCATAATAATAAACCCTCAGAGCTGTTGCACCGGTTTTCCCGCGTTGGGTTTTTCCGGGGACTATTTTGTTAAAAAATAACTATGTCCTATGTATCTTGTTCTTTGCTCAATTTTTTGTTTGATGTAATCAAATATTAAAGTAGTGTAGGCTGCAGAAGTAATTTGCTTCAGTATTAAGAGAATAACTTGATGAATGTATATTAAAATCAAGTAGGTGAAGTAGATTCAGATTTGTTGCAGTAGGGGTTTCTTGAAGATTAGGAATTTTCACATGGTATCAGAGCATTGATTTTGAAACAGGAAGAGCAGATCCAGCGCTGAGCAGAGAGGCCAATAGTTGAATTTGGTAGCAATTCGAATCCCCTTGAAGGGATTGCGTAGTCCTTGTTGGGAAGCACAAATTTTGAGGAAATCTCTTTCTGAGAGAGTCGATAGAGATATGATTTCCAATTCGTGAGTTTGCAGAGGCAGAGGGAGTGACGCAGAGCTTCAACTCAGTGCTTGAAGGGTGCAGTTTCTGCTGGGGCAAAAATCTGCCGGAAAAGAGCGAAGACACATAGAAGAGGAATTCTCTCCTCATAGAACTTTTTTCCAAAAGTTCAAATTTCTCACTTGCTAGGCAGCTGAGCAGTGACTAGAGGAGTCAGTTCAGCAGTTGGGCGAGATCATAGATGGCATCACATGGGCTTAGAGATCGTGACAAGTTGGAAGAAGAGTCCAACTATGTCATATGGAAGACCATAATCTTAGCTGTTCTGGAGGAATACGATCTCGAAGCTTATGTCAAGAGTGTTGTAGTTGTTCCTGCTGACCTAAGTCACATGACACGAGGACGCGAGACACGGAGGACACGTAAATACGAGTATTCAATACGAAACGCAGTGACCTGGAAATAGGACACGGGGGACACGTTTTATATATATTT
>APFE030762160.1:211121-228996 GCA_000404065.3 Pinus taeda | reverse complement strand
TTTGACTCCGTCTAGAATCAGTCTCTTACCCTTGTTGTTCTTTTTATTATACTCAGCCAACTGAGTAGCATCAGTAGGCACAACAACAGGGTTATGTGTGGTATGCACCATGATGTCCCAGACTTCTGCCTCCTCAAAGATACTTTGCATTCTCTCCTTCCAAACACTGTAATTTGTATGCCCATCCAACCTATCCTCCACCCTCAATCGCAATGACATCCTGCTGTCCTAAAACTGAAAAATAGTACTGCTGTAGTAAAGATAAAACTGCTGTTTGTGAAAAATCAGCTTGCTGGAATTTTCTGAGTGAAAAATCAGTAGACTGTAATTTTCCTCCTTGCTGTCCCAAACTGCACTTCAACACTCAAGCTTTGATACCATGTAAAAATTTCTCATTTCCCACCCCAGTTTTCAGTTTCACCTTATTTCTCCCATATAGTTAAATGCCCTTTTCCATATCCATACATTCAACCACTGAAAAAATAAATTTTGCTGAAAACACAAATTCTGGAAATTTTACAGAATGCTGGTAAATGCAGAAATAAAAATTTGCAGGTACAAACAGCCATTTAACACATTTAAACACAGTGATTTTTAGTCAAGGTGACCCTGGAAAAACCCCCTACAACTCTTAGGGAAAGCCAGTTCGAGAGCTCTTCTTTATTTCTGAAAATGCCTTTTTTACAATGAGAAATATTCAACAAAAATTCAGCAAGCAAACTTTACAACTTATCTCGTTTTCCATGCCCTGGAAAACTGTTGTACGGCTGTTGTACGCACTGTACGGGCTGTTGTACGGACTGTACAGACTGTTGTACGGACTGTACAGGCTGCTGTACAGACCTCGATTTCTGTGCAAAAAATCAGCTGTACGACCCTCGATTTCTGTGCATAAAATTTGCTATACAACCCTCGATTTCTGTGCAAAAAAAATCAGTTGTACGGCCCTCGATTTTTGTGTAGAAATCTGCTGTACGTCCTCTTGAAAATCGTGCCCAAAAATCTGCCTTTTATAGTGTGCTCACTCCGCTGTACGGATTTGCTAAACTACTGCCTTGGAAGGTGTGCCAAGCTGCTGCCTCCTCCTCCTCCCTGTCTAGAAATCTCCCTTGCTCTCTTGCTCTCATTCTCTCAATTTTCTCATGAAAGAATGAATGACCTTTTCCTCCTTTAATCTAACCCTAAGTGACTTTTGGGGAACCCTTAAATCCAATGGCTGAAATAGATTGAGATCTAGGGCCGAGATTAAATGCACATTTAAATCTCACTTTCTATTTTTTAATTCACCCCACTTTAATAAAGACCCACTTAGTCATTTATTTCCTAAGTCACTTTTCCTTTCTAATTTTTCATTGACTTTATAAAAGTCACTTTAAAATTAGACTTAGTAACTTTATCACTTAAAGTCACTTTTAAATTAGATTTTAACTTTATAAAAATTATAAAGTCACTTTAGGAGAAAAATTAAAATCTTTTGGACACTTTTCCCTAGGCCAAAGATCAAAGCCTTAGGGAACCACCTGTCCTCCGGTACCAAATTTCAACAGCTTGGTTTTTTGTTTCATGTAATCAAATATTAAAGTAGTGTAGGCTGCAGAAGTAATTTGCTTCAGTATTTAAAGAATATCTTGATGAATGTTTATTAAAATTAAGTAGGTGAAGTAGATTCAGATTTGTTGCAGTAGGGGTTCCTTGAGGATTAGGAATTTTCACAGTAGCCACCGCATCTCTTCTCAGAGATAAGATACCATCATTCGAGCTAGTTTATTTCTATTTATGTTTGTAAGCATATTTCAATATTTGATATTAATGAAATGAAGTGTTATTTCTGCTGCATCTCTATATTTATGGTTATCTTTGTAATTTGTTGCGTTCTTGTTTAAGTTCGGATCACTTATGCCTAGAGGTAAATTAATTAGTGCAATACTAGTCCTAAAATGCAAATGCACAATATGAGTAATTATTCTTAAGGTGAGATTCTTAAGGTTTTCAAATACTTAGTGATATCTCAATTTAGAACAATGAAGTACTTAACAATAAATAACGACAATCTTCACCACAAGAGAGTGCTCAAAATAAACGGTGCTAGAAATTGTTGCCAAGATTACCCATAAACAATTGCTTACGAAATAGACAATATTGACAAGATCAATGCTTCTTAACAAAATTAGCCACCTTCAAGATTATAACAATGGAACGCCAATATGCCAATTAGATACACAAGAAAGAGAGATTGAATTCCTTATGGACACAATTAGATTGCTTGTTATCACAATTATGATTAGACTTGATTAAGTTCTTTAAGAGTGACTTAGATTAACAAGATTGTAAATCCACAAGAGATACTTATTAATGAAAAGCAATGTATTCACTTGTCCAATAACCAATGGTAACAATGAGAAACTAGAGCATTAATCCACAATATTACTCTTTAGGCCAATTTTATCAAACAATTACCAATTCAATTAGAGAACTGGTGTTTGTTAATATAATTAGAGATATGCTTATGAACGAGTGCAAATGGATGCCAATGATGCAAGAGATGGAAAAATGCAATGAAGTGCAAGATGGGGAAGCCAAGTGACCAATGATTGCAGTATTGAGAAAGACACCCGATTCCACTAGAAAACGATTATTAAAGATGCACAAGATGCAAGGAACAAGAGCCAAGTGGAATTAGAGGATTGTCAACTTCTTTTAATACCACTATAATGTTTATATCAGACCCTATGCAGTATATAACAGACTTCAAATTATTATGATAACCTTCAAAAGATGCAAGGCCAACTAGTGCAAGTGATATGCCGACGAAGAAAAATGCTTTGCAAATTGATTATTATGCCAATGTTATGTTATTCTACCATTGTTGTAGATGATTTTATATGGCTGTAGCAAACATAACCCACAAGCCATCAAATTTCACTTCATATGCATTCAACTTGACATCAAGATTAATTCTTAATGCCTTAGGTGATTTATTAGTGAATTTAGGCTTATCTTGGATATGTTTGGGCCCTGAATATACTGTTGTCATAAAGTGCTTCAGAATTATAAATGAAGACAGTGATGACAAAGAGGGATTAGAGAGCAAACCAAGAGGCCTAATGGCCTTATAGGAAACTAGTTATTCTTCCAATGCACTTGACCACCTACAACCAAAATGTTAGCTGTAAAATCATTTCAAAGCAAATTGTTAGAGATGAACACTAATGCAAACTCAACCAATGACTAAAGAATGGCCAAATGAGGGCTAGAAGGAGAGGCTATGTCAAGGAGAAGGCCAATGATGGAGGGAGAAAGGCCTAAAATCCTTGCAACCATGGGGAAAGAGCCAATGGAGGGGACTGAGAGGGTTTGAGGCCCTCCTAGGGCCACGACAAGGCCAAAGAGGCATGCGGCTCGAGATAGCAACCCTGTAAAGGCAGTGGCAAGGGAAAAGAGGTGGGTGAGGGCCCTAAAAAGGGTTGTCGCTAAGCCTAAAAGGCTAGTAGCCCAAGGGAAAGCCCCTTAGGGAGATTTGCCCTAAGGAAAAAGGCCTAAAAAGGCCATGGTCAGCCCTAAAAAGGGATGCGGGTCACCCAAAGAAGCCGTTAGGGCTCATGGCTAGCCCTAGAAGGATAGTGGCTAGGATGAAAGGGAAGGCTGTGGGATAGAAAATCCCTCTAAGGCTCATGGCTAGGGTAGAGAAGGAGGATGGCTAGGCCTAAGGGCCTTAAAATGTTTTCGAAACCCCTGAAATTTCACAAAAATTCCAATAATGACTTCAAAACGCTGGATGACTTCCCTTCTTCAACTGGACGTTGAGTTTCTGGAAGTTGGGGAGGCTAGATCTTACCCTCAAGGGCCTAGATTAGCCTTCCTTGCTTGGATGAATAGCTCAAAATAGTTTGTTGCTTCAAACCCTTGAGCTATCACTTGCACAAATGAATAAAAGAATTTCAAACCCCAAATATATACAAAATTATAAAACCCCAAATACCCAAATGCTACAAAATAACAAGGGTAAGAAAAATAATTCAAAAAATATTTACAATATTTACAAAATAAAATTACAAACTCTTATTAGCATATTAATTCTTTTTAGCCAAAGATCAAATAATAATTTTGAAAAATATTTTTTTAGATAAATGACAATGGATGAATAATTTCAAAAGATAGGTGGCCAAAACTCTTCTGCAAAATAATTTACCAAAACGAATTCTTAGAGCCCAAACAAGGTCGGTTCTTCCCCATAGTCTGTGAACTTGGAGCCAAAGGGTTAGTATACCTATAAATATCTATAATTTTCTCAAGATAAAATTGTTAGATCACAAGGTGAATCAGATCACCTAATATAACCAATAGAATGTTCTTATCACTAACAAATGAAATAAAAATTTAAAAAATTATTCAACACAATATGGATAACACATAGCTAACACATACCACATATTAGTAGATAGAACACCATGAACTTGAACCCCAAAGTCTTTCTATTATGATAAAAAAATGTTCCAAGTAGAGAAGTAGCTCAATACCAACGTTACAAAATTTTTCTCATCCAGAGATCATATATAAATAGAAGCTCAATAGCTCTTTTATATAAAGAGACCCCTCCAAGTGGAAAATAATGACTAATTGGCTTGACCATTGTCAAAATAATCTTGACCGTTGAAAATAACTTGATAAATTTTTAATCTCCATTGTCAAATCTTGAATCATGAGGAAAAAATCAAATTTCTCTTATAAACTATTTTTTATTAATCCAAAAGTGAATATTTTGGATTAATTTCTTCAAAAAATTGACTTTGACTTAACCACAAAGGTCCAAGGGCTCAAATTTTCTTAAAATATCCATTTTTTCCTCAGTGGAGGACCTCCTAAAATTGACTTTTTTTGCCCACGAATTCTTTGATTATTTTCCACTTGGAGAGAAATTAGTTTCTCTAAAATTAATTTTTTTGACTCAAAATTAATTAATTTTTTAGCTTAGGATTTTGATTTAATTTAGCCAAAAAAATTAATTAATTGACTCTAGAGGGGATTAATAATTTTTCCATTCTAAAATATTTTAGCCATGGTGTTTGACTACGAGGGACCATGCAGTAAAATATTTTCTACATCAAAATATTACAATTAATTCAACCCTTAGAAGAGGAAATACACATTTATATTAGACCCTCAAGACATTACCCAATTTTGCAACAAAATATGATCTAGTAGGAAACCAAGTGTGCTTGTAATAAAATAATTTAGCAATTGTGTCTCACTACGAGGGACCATGCACTAAAATAATTTCCAAACACATTTTTACAATAGACCTCGATAATGCTAGGACTCACCTAAGACCTTGTCAACAAATACCACCCTAGCTTTGTGGTTAAAGCTGGAAGAATAACTTTGCCGATTAGGCATGTTTACAAACACATATAGGTTGGGGAGGTTAAAAAACTTCTTAGGATGAAATCCTTTGCCAAAATCAGAGGCTTACCTAGGTGTTGTTACATAATTAAATGGCCATACTAGCATCATTTACAATAAACTTCGTAGAAATTGGGTTTAACAATGATGAATGATGACAACTGATGGCTTTGATCTTCAAAAAAAATTCTCCATTCCTTTGTACAATGCTTTCTAGGACTGTTTACAAAGTGTGGTCAACATCTGGCTCCACATGGGGACACATTTCTTCACTAAAGGAATGTGAAAATCTAGAATCATGTATCCAAGAAAACAAAAGTACATCAAATAGATATCTACCCAAAATCAATATCATAATGTATACATCATAAAACATATAAAACATATAAAACATCTGTTGGAATAGAAAAACTATTCTAACATATGAAATATAAAGACATAAAACTTAAATGCATGAAAAGGGAAATAACTAATGATAGGAATAAAATCTGATCTAAGATAATAGGGTTAGAAATACAATATAGAGCATGCCCTATTCCATCATATGTCTTCAATGAAGTGCATACTGAGCATTTGTTGACTTTCAGGTAGGTCCATGGGTTGCTTTTCTGATGTGCCATTCTGAATTCTGAAGATCCTAAGACTTTGACGTATTCGAATATCGATTTGTTCCCGACCATCAGAGGCATCAAACCTTTTCCTTCGTCTTTTCTACTTTTTACTTCTGCTTCCAGTAGGTTGTGACGCTGAAAGTGCAACCAATGTAAATTTTTTGTCTTGATCTTGAAAATGATCAGATGAAAGATTTGAAGAAACTGAGGTATGCCCAATCTTATTTTGAATATATTCTATCAAAGGTGACTCATAAGTCCAAAAAGCACTGTGATTGACCTCAATAGCTTGATTTTTCTTAGTCTCTTTTCCAACTATGCCACTACCAACTAACCCCCTTTCAATGGGACAAGTGACCTCCTTGCAATGAGAAGGAAATTGCTTTAGCGGACTAGGAGGCTTATGATTCATTGAAAGATCTTTATGCTGGTCCCCTAGATCCTTTGGTTTGAGCAGGAATTCCTAACCCATGATTTTTCCATCATTTGCAGTTTACTTTGAAGAGTGATCTGTTCATTCTTCATGGCAGTCATTTCTTCAGCGTGCTTTGATTCCATAATTTTCATTTGTTGTATGTGATCAACCTCCATGGTTTTTATCATGTTCTGTATCCTGTCCTCCATGGCACTCATTTCCTTAGCATGATCTAATTCTATGGTCTTTATTAATCGTGCTTGGTTTTGTCCCATGGCCAACAACTTGTTCTGAAGAGAGATCTGACCGAATTCCATATCCTTTATTACTTTGTCATGATTTTCTTGGATGGTACTCATCTCTTTCTCGTGAGTTGCTTCCATGGTTTCTAGCTCCTTAACATGATTTTCTTCCATAGCTAATAACTTCGTGTGCATGGATCTCATTTCCCTAAAGTGACTCTCTTGGTTGAGCTCCATGGTTTTCATCAACTGAGCTTGACTGAATTTCATGTCTCTAAGCATTTGAGTTAATTCCTTGATAAGATACTTATCATTAACACTCCTTTGATCATTTTTTCCTGCCTTTCCACTATCGAGGATTCTTCTTGCAACGAAACAAGTGGACTCATCATGAAAATTCTCACAAGGTCTGCAATACGGCAAAGATTGATGTGGAGCGTTCTCTTGAAGCCTTTCTACAATAATTGGACCCTTTACAGGATCACTTTCATCTTTCTTTACATTGTAATTGGCACATGGTGAATCCCTTTGATCTTCATATCTATTTTTAAAGCATTGACAATGGCTTGCAAAGAATCAAAATAATTGTCAGGAAAATCACAAAACCAATTCTTAGCATCATCTTTCAAGGAAAGGACAAAGAGTTGCATCTTGACGTCTTCATGATTATAATGTGCAGAGTCACAGAACCCTAGCATACAATGAGTAAACTTTATGAGATGATTTTTAGCGGTGATTGCATTATTACCCGTGAAAGAAGGTAAATTAGTAATGTCATTTTCCGGAATATCATGAGGAATGTTAGTAAAATGACAAGGGTTGAACAAGTCATTCATGATGACTTGCTTAAAGGGAAAAAGAGCTAATGTTGATTTGTGGCAACATAGGATGTGCTCTAGCCATGAAAATTGGTGGAGAGGCTAAGGCACATAAGATCTCCAAGACCCAAAAATGGTTTGGGGAAATTCCACCCAATTGAAGATATATTAAAATAATTAATATTTTTAATGGGGTTCCTAAGTCTAAACTTAGGAAAATTAAAATATCAATGGGTATTAATATAAAACTATGTGAGAATGTTCTAAATGACATGGATCAAGTCAAATATAATCTTGGTCGTTGATTAGAGACTTAATCTTGGTTGTTGAAGACTCAACAGGGAAAGTATAAGAGGAGGCTTGAGGGTCAGTTGGAGATACACCAAGATTGATCAGTTAGTTTGATTTTATGGAGCAGGGCTTGTTGAGACAATTTGAACAAGTGATATGTTGTAGCGAGGGGCAGTGAGTACATAGTAAAGATGCAGAGATAGTGCTAGAGGGTCAACACAGTGAGCAAAGAGGCTGACGCAGAGGAAGCTAAAGACTGTGCAGAGGCTGAGGGGCCTATGTGGGTGATGTAGAGGGCTAGAGAGTTGATGCAGAGAGTCAGAAGGCTGACGTAGAGGGTTCAGGAGCTATGCTGAGGTTAGCAAGGCTGACGCAGAGCCCAAGAGGAAGCCCCAGAAGGATTTTCGTGGGGAAGACTAGAGCTGAGAGGCTGAATACCTATCTCTGAGAAGAGGTATTACTGTCGTGTAACAATCTCTGTTGGGTGAGCCATTTCGACACCCTAGGTGTACTCAAGAATCTGCATAATAATAAAAACCTCAGAACTGCTACATCGGTTTTCCTGCAATGGGTTTTTCGGGGACAATTGTCCAAAAATAACGGTGTCCCTTGTGTGTTTGTTTCAGTATTTCAGTTGCTGATTTGTATATGAGTTAAGGTTGCATTTGTGTTTATTTCAGTACTTATATTATAAATAACTTGTTAATGGAATGAACAAGTAGGAGAAACTAAACCAGATAATGTAGTAGGGATTTCTAACTTGTCAGAGTTAGAAATTTCAACAACTAATGGATATCAGACAAGAAGTCTACAAGAAGCAAGCTTCTAACAAAAATACTTGTAAAAACTGAATGAAGTGGATTCACCACTTGAACATGAATCTAACTCTAAAATCAAAAAGGCAAAAACTGAACTGTTAGTTGAGAACCAGGAAGAGAAAAAAGATCTACCCCGATTTAGGGAAAAGCAAGTGGATATTGTTGAGAAATCTAGGGCATTCAAAGTTAACAATTTCTCTGCTTGATAATTGCTTGTGATATGCTTTTACTTCTTATCTTATAGTCTTTTCTTCGTTAGCTTATTAATGTGTTCTTTCATCAAGATAATTACCAAAATGCATAATAAAAGACAAGTGACACAGTATGTAGGTTTCTCTAGCCAGGGCCAAAACCTCTCACTTCTTGAGAGGAAAACCCGATCAAAATTCTTCTTCTAGATCTTCAGTTGATAAGTACCAAGACCTTGACACAGACCCTTGACTCTAGTATCCTCTCAAGAACCTTGTCACCAACCTTGATGCTATGCCTCTTCCTTCCTTTGCCTTTCTTCTTGATCTAGAATTGCTCCTTCTCGGCTTCTTCTAGAGAAACTCGGTCTCTATCTCTTTCACTGCTTCTTCACAAACTCCCTAGAGAATCTCGGTTTGTAGGTCTTATCTAGAGAATCTTGGTCTTTACTTTGATCACCCAGAAGAGTCTTCCTTTGTTGCCTCAGAAGATTCCTTTCTTCGCTGTCCAGAAGAAACCCTACTTCGCAGATCCCAGAAGAATTCTACTTCACATGCCCAGAAGAAACTTCTCTTTCTTCACACCTTACTTCTGCCTCTTCTTCGCACTTCTTTCAAGTTTCTAGCCCTCTCTTCATAGCTTTCTTTTGCCTTCTCTTCGTACTTCTTTAGCCAAAATCAGATCGAATTGCTTGTTTGAATTGTGTGTCTCCAAATGAGGTCGAGTTGGGCTATTTATACACTTCTTTACTTAACCTTTAGGCCGACTTGACAATTGGAGTTAGGCCGGCTTTATCTAGTAGCTTTTTCGTTGTTTGTAGGCCAACTTGAAGAGGTTATGTGACAAGTTTTTGGAGGATACTTTATATAGACAATATTGACCTTTTACAAAGTGTAAGATGACTTAATTTACATGATAATGACTCTTACATTTTATGACTAGATGACAAATAAATCCTAAAGACTCTCAATGGGAGTCTTGACTCAAAAACAAAATCCCTTGCTCATGAAACCCATGAAGCAAGTCAATATAATAATTTCATTTTTCTCATTTACATCTCATTACATAAAATCATAATTACATGTCATTATGAAGACCGAACCTAGTTACACTTTTCAACAAATATCGAGGGTTTCGTGTCTGAGAAAAGATGAATGCTTACTAGAATGTAATTTGTTTAACCAAGCTCCAAGAGCGGGTTAACCAAGATATTAGGATTTCTTCTAGTATAAGCTCTTGTGAATGGATGAATCATTGGAGTTGCCACCCAAACAGGAAACTAACGCAAAAGTCCAGGTGCTAAAGGTGCAGATAGAAAATGATGGTGAACAAGGTGAGGAGAAGATTGATGAGATGTCAAAGCGTCAGAAAATGTGCCACTTGACGAATTAAATGAAGAGATGAAAAGATGGAGAAAATGTCGTTAAAGTGTTGAGAACAAGATAAACTTATCCCCAACAATGGTGCCAGAATATTTTGTCGCTCAAATTGTACATGCAAGATGCGACAATGCTCAGGACGGGGGATGTCACTTTGATCCCCGCCCTCTTTGTTCTAGCTGCCTCCCTATAGCAGGCTATGGGGGGGTAGTCCTTATGAAATGTGAAGATGCAAGATTCGTTTGCAACCGACAAGTCAGAGAGACACAACTGAATGGCCTAACAACTTGGTTAGTTAGCAAGTTTAATGATTAGATTAGATTATCTTGAAAGACCAGTGCCTTAATGGAGTCAAATCAACGTTGCATGAAGCAGGGATGTTTTTTGGAAGCGGAGACGCAGAAATGTCATTTGTCAAAAATCTAGGAAGTGAATCGTCTCGGAAGCGTCTATTATATATATATATTTTATTTTTTATTTTTTTGCATTTATATTAAAAAACATCCAAAATACCAAGTTAGTTGCAGAAGACATAAAAACATGCATATGTTTACATAAATCAAGATAGATATGGCATCCATTGTGTACCAATGATTAATTATTCCAACATCAACCATCTAGAATTTAGATTCCTCTTCTCTTGTCTAGCCTTTGCCTCTACTTCAATTCTATAGGGATATTAGTCAACATTGCCTAATTTTGATCAAACAACCTAATCCAAGCCTTATAATATGGTAGAGAAAGCTTAACAATCCTGATCAATGATTTTGACTTGAGTGGAGGGTACATAATTACTAAGGCCATGACAAAGGAGTTCAACAATCAACAACACCAACGGTGGGGTACATATAGGGCTTGGTGCTCTTGATTAAATGCCAATCACATGCCCTCATACATGATATAACCCAATGAAACGCCATAATCCCATTGATCCTGAAAACTGTTAAGTCTGCTGAATTTTGAATGGGATATGAAATTCTATTTTCTCCATATGAAGTTTGATAAGGTTGGAACCACTCTCAAACATCCTGAGTCATTTCATGGTAATGTTAAAAATTTAAGTAAAAGGATGGAAATGAAAGATAAAGGAGAATGCCACTTTTACTTTAAGAATTTAACATTACCATTAGGGAGAATCTAGGAAGCGTTTAGGGAGTATCAGGGGGCACCTTGAGAGTATTTGGAAAGTGTAGTTCCTCACATAATAGTTTGAAATTTCCAAAAAAATGCCCCGTGGAACCATGTGAACCATCCACCTTCTCTGGGATCTGCTCGCGATTTGCGGTGGATACACACTTGAACCTCCACAGATCTGCACTAGATCATTTCCAGATCCGCACTCGATCCTTTCCGGATCCGTGGATCGAGGCCCCACAGATCCAATTTTCCAGGAATCGCCAAAAAAAGGCAGAACCACGGATCCTATTTGCCGAAGTATCGGTAGCGGATCTGTACGGGACGCGCTTTTGCCTCCAGATCCTTGTAGGGGGGACGGTTCCTGCAACTATGGTTTCTATCATTTACATTATGGAAATGGCTAACATTGTGTTTTTATTGTGAGTTTATGTGATATAATAATTCATATTTCACATCTAATGGGCTCACTCACTAAAAGTACTTGAATCATAAATCATCTTGGTGATAAGTCTCTTGTGCATATTGTTGTCTTGGGGATCTGATTGAGTTCCTCTTCATAATTGCCATTAAGTAATAGGATCGCACATAATCTTGTTTGGAATCACCTTTGGTAATTGTAATCTGAACATCTAAGATCTAATTGGCATTGTGGTACTTGGCATAAGAATCTTTTTGAATAGCTTTGGTCAAGAATCTCGTGGATTGATCTCTAGTTGAAGTTTGCACTTGTATCTATTAGCATTTATCTTGTTTACGATTGTTATCTCAATATTGTTAAGTACTCTTGCTTTAAGATAATTCACATTTAGTGCTTGAATAACATAAACAAATCTTAACTTATGATAAACTTCAGTCATCATCTCGCATAAGCATTCTAGGATCTAGCCTGCATTAATAATTTACCTCCTAGCATAAGCTAGGTTGGTAGACTCTTAGGGCAACCCTTTCCAAACTAGCTTGAGAGATTCAACTCTTTCTAGTGGTTAACACAGTGACCTTGCAGTCGTTAGAGCCACAGTCTCTGCAGCATCAGAGGCACTGGGTGAGTGGAACGCAGAGGGAGGTATCGTTAATCAGGTCGCTGCTTGCTTCTTGTTGTTTTCCATTTCACAACTTACTTTGAGGATGGTTTCTCAAAACAGTTAGGGGAAAACTTCCACCTAGACTAGGCATATAATTAAAATTTACCAAGATCATTGCATCTCACATAGGTCCTAGGACTTGCATATCATATAAGCTAGTCAATCATTCAAGCAGCGGATGTCCATCCGGTCACTTGGTTTCAATTTACCATAAGCAAGAATTGTGACTCCATTAAGGCACTGTTCTCATAATAGAAAAATCTAATTTAATCAATAATCTTGCTCAAATTCAACCAAGTGGCTAGGCCACTCATTTGTGTCTCCCAAACAAATTGGTTCCCAAGTTGTTTTCCTTGACCTCATTCCATAGCTTCGTTGCTATATGTTTTGGTCTGATTTGAATATGTAGTAGTCTCTTATGGTAAGATGGGGCTACCAGCTATTGAGCATCAGATGTAATTTCTTTGTACTGAAAACATTTATAGGTTGAGAATTGTTTTTTCTGATGTGCAGTGGAAATTCTGACACTATATTAATATTCTCTTTTCTCTTGTTGCAGATTGTCATGCCAACATTGGGTTGGAGGTGGTTACTTGGACTATCTTCAGCACCTTTATTGGTTCTGCTTTTGTTCTATTTTGTAGTCCCAGAATCTCCACGGTATCTTATAATGAAGGGTAGAAATGAAGATGCACATCACATTCTTGAAAAAGTTGCACATGTGAATAAAAGGAAACTTCCACCTGGGAGATTTGTTAATGATCTCAGAATGCAACTCAATAAAGTAGATGACATTGATGGGTTGGAAGAAGCTTTGGTGAAATCCCAAGGGAAGTTAGATGTAAGCAAAATGGAAACAAAAACTGAAGGAGTTTTGTCACAGTTTTATGGTCTCTTTTCCCCTTCATTAGTCAAATCAACACTTCTGCTATGGTCAGTACTATTTTCAAATGCATTTGGCTACTATGGAGTTGTCTTGCTTTCTTCCCAATTGAGTGGTGGAAGTGGAGATTGCACATCGAAGACTATGCATTTAATGGCTTCCAATGATAGTAGTCTTTACAGAGATGTTTTTATTTCAAGTTTAGCAGGTAAGAATTCCATCTGACATTACTGAACCCAAATGTGAGGGGCTTCCTGCATTTCATTCTATTTCTGCACATCAAATTTGCCTGATGAGTCAAATGAAAGATATGCTACAGATTATACTCATGTTATCTTTCAAGAAAGCTGAGGAAGATCTCTTTATTCACATTTATGTTAAAGTTACTAATTTGATGGGTTCTAGTTCTAATACATGCTATTACACCTGGCTTTGCATGGTGGCAGAGATTCCTGGGTATGCCTTGTCAGCAGGTCTTATGGACCGTTTTGGGCGCAAATTGTCAATGGCTGCAACTTTTTTCTTATGTTGCATCTTTATTTTTCCATTAATGTTTCCTCAGCATGAAGTTGTCACTACTATTCTTCTCTTCGGAGCACGACTATGCATTTTAGGAGCCTTTACAACTGCCTACATTTATGCCCCCGAGGTTGGTGGTTAAAGTTAATTATCTGATTTGTAAATTTTAATTTTGTGGTCAAAAGTATTGGTGACTCATTTTTTTCAATGATGTTTGTTGAGGCCTCATCTAGGAGAACCATGAGAGCAAATTGTCATCAAAACATTTTTAATGGCTCTGAAGAACAACCTACATTGACAGGAAAGAAAGGACATTTACAGAAAAAAGATGGGCCTGTTGATTATTTTAAACAATGATAGGCAGATTCTGCACTCAGAAAATGCTAACAGCTAAAACAGAAAACTTTGAGGACTATCAAAACTGTAAATTCTGAATACGCTAATTGACCAACACATCATACTGAAAATATAGGACAGAGTACAAAACTGAAGAACTCTCAAACCTGAAACCTGCTTTTCAGTAAATCTGGAAAAACAGTACACTGCTGCAACACAAAATTCATCTGCTACTGACTAGCACACAACTCAATCTCACACTCAAAAAAATTGAGTAATAATCACCTCCACTTTGCCCTCTTTATAGGTAAGAAATGCTAGAGGAGAAGACAAAAACAGCTCATCTGCATTTTCACTAAATCCAAGTTCATCAATTGTATCTTCTCAACATCAGTGTCATAAATTGGGTCATTTCAAAGTGACAACAATGTTGTTTTATTTAGATCTGATGTGGAAAAAATAAACAAGACTTACAGAATCATCATTTTATTCATAGGATGTGGAAAAGTCCACTATTTCTTCTTCAAAATTGACACTTTCAATATGCTCAAAAGATGGATCAATAGGATCAAGATTTTGAGAAGGGGTATCAATCATTGAGTGCTCAATTTCACGGGGTTAAGAAAAAAAATTGGTCTTTTTCACCATTAAGAAAAGTATTCATAACGTCATCCCCATTTAACTCTTTTTCTTTGATCCCCGATGGGGTGCTTGATGGGCGACGGGTGGGGCATGCATATTGCCACGGGTGTGGGTGCATACTATGACCTCTAGGTGCATTAATCCTCCACCACCTTTAAACATGAGTGATAGTTGTAGTTCGAGGGCAACCAGTTTGGTTAACTTTACAGTACAATGTCAAGTGTTTAGGATGGGTATTGCGCATATCCATGGCCTGCGTTCTTGGTGATCCATGGTCGCCGGATAGCCCTGTCCTAGGCAAACAGATTATGACGGATGATCACCTCACGAGGAAGATGGTAATGATGTGGTTTTATGGAATCAATTGGCACATGGCTTGCAATCCTCTATCAATCAATGCAGCTCAACTAGCGTAATGATGGTTCTTCATGGGTCAAGAAGTCTCTGGCAGTGGCATTTCTTAGCAGGTAATCATTCCAATTTCTTATATATTCTGGTCGATCAAGAGTGTTTTCCTTCCTTGGTTCTTTGTTGCTTTGTGGAGGTTGTGCAAGAGACCAATCTTCTCTCCTCCTCTCCCTTGCAAAACAGATCTTTTATTGACCTCTTTCTCTTTCGCTCCCTTATCTTCTGGCTACTTTTGTCAGTTGCCTAGCTTTTCACGGCCTTACCTTGTAGCTTTCTTCTCTTGGACACTGACCATTTCCATGGCTGAATTATGGGCTTTTCCTTTCAAAGTTTTTCAATATTGTTCCATTGTCGTTGCTCCTCTCGTCTTAGTGTTCATGCCTAGTTTTTTTTGCAATATGTTTCTACCTTGCCAATAGTCATGCCCAATGTTGCATGAAGCGTGGACCTTTTTTGGAAGTGAAGCGTCGGAAACATCATTTTCCAAAAATCTAGGAAGCGAAGCGTCTACTATATATATATATATTGATATTGCATTTATATTTAAAAAAAACATCCAAAATACCAAATCAGTTGTAGATACTAGAAAATATGAAAACATGCATATTTGTACATAAATCAAGATAGATATGGCATGTAAAAATTTCTGTTTTCCCACCCCGGTTTTCAGTTTCTCCTTATTTCTCCCATGTAGTTAAATGCCCTTTCCCATAAACATACATTCAACAGGCTGGAAAAAATAAATTTGCTGAAAACACAAATTCTTGAAAATTTACAGAATGTCGGAAATTGCAGAAATAAAATCAGCAATAATAAACAGCATTAAAACACATTAAAACTGATATTTTTGGTCAACGTGACCCTGGAAAAACCCCCTACAACTCTTGGGGAAAACCAGTTTGAAAGCTCTTCTTTATTCCTGGAAAATGCCTTTTTACAGTGAGAAATTTCAGCGAAAATCAACAAAAATCAGCAAACAAATTTCCAACTTATCTCGATTTCTGAGCCTCACAGCCCACTGGAAATTTCCAAACAGCAACACAATGCTGCACGGCAACTGTACGGACGGTATGGATGACCGTACAGACGGTACAGATGGCTGTATGGACGGTACAGACAGTCTGTACGAACCTCGATTTTTGTGCAGAAAATCAGCTGCCTCGATTTCTGTGCAAAAACAAATATGCCTTTTGCTGTTTGCTCAGCAAAAATCTGCCTTTTATTGCTGGTTCTTTCAGTTGTATGATTTGCTGAAGAGCTGCCTGGTATGTGTGCCAAACTGCTGCCTCTTTCTCCTTCCTGTCCAGAAATCTCCCTTGCTCTCTTGCTCTCCTTCTCCCAATCTGCTCATGAAAGAATGAATGATCTTTCCTCCTTTTCCTCCTTTAATATAACTCCAAGTGACTTTTGGGTGATCCAAGTGACTTTTGGGTGATCTCTAAATCCAATGGCTGAAATAGATTTAGATCAATGGCTGAGATTAATGCACATTTAAATCTCACTTTCTATTTTTTAATTCACCCACTTTAATAAAGACCCACTTAGTCATTTATTTCCAAAGTCACTTTTTCCTTTCTAATTTTTCATTGACTTTATAAAAGTCACTTTAAAATTAGACTTAGTAACTTCATCACTTAAAGTCACTTTTAAATTAGATTTTAACTTTATAAAAATTATAAAGTCACTTTAGGAGAAAAATTAAAATCTTTGGACACTTTTCCCTAGGCCAAAGATCAAAGCCTAAGGGAACCACCTGTCCTCCGGTACCAAATTTCAACACTCCCTCTTACCGAGGAAGGTGTTCCTCACCACACCCATCTTGTCTCTGAAGTAAACATGCTTGCCTCGTGGTAAGGCTTTGGTAAGAATGTCTGCTACCTGCTCATCAGTGGAAATTTACTCAAGCTTCACAGCTCCCTTCTGAACATAGTCTCTGATGAAATGATATCTGATCCCGATATGCTTTGACCTTTCATGAAATACTGGATTCTCCGTGAGTTTAATGCAACTCTGATTATCACAGTAAATCACTGAAGGTCTCAACGGCTGACCAAATAAGCCAAACAACATCTTGCGAAGCCAGATGGCCTCACAACTAGCTAGACTGGATGCCATATACTCTGCTTCTGCTGAACTCAGTGCTACTGACTGCTGCTTCCGGCTGAACCATGACACTACTGCTGAACCCAACCCAAAACAACACCCTGAAGTGCTCTTCCTATCAGAAGCACAACCTGCCCAATCAGAATCAGTGTATCTTACCAATCTCACTCCATCTCCCTGCCTGTAGTCCAGACCATAATCCACTATCCCCTGCAAGTACCGCAAAATGTGTTTTGCAGCCACACAGTGAACTTCCTAGGCTCACACATAAACTGACTCATCGTGTTGACTGCAAAACAGATATCTGGTCTAGTGTTGACCAAATACATCAAGGAACCAATCAGCTGCCTGTACAATGTGGGATCCACCAACTCGGAATCCGAAGCATGAAGCTTCTTCCAGTTGGTAATCATCGGTGTCGACATGGGTCTACAATCCTCCATATGGAATCTGCTAAGGATGTCCACAATATATTTCCCCTGCCCCCAGGAAGAAATGCCCCTCCTCCTGCCACACCTCCAAACCCAAAAAGTAATGCATCGAGCCAATGTCCTTCATCTCAAACTCCATCGCAAGATCTCTCTTGCAGTGCTCTATGAGTC
>APFE030762160.1:164386-205727 GCA_000404065.3 Pinus taeda | reverse complement strand
TTAAATCTCACTTTCTATTTTTTAATTCACCCACTTTAATAAAGACCCACTTAGTCAGTTATTTCCAAAGTCACTTTTCCTTTCTAATTTTTCATTGACTTTATAAAAGTCACTTTAAAAATTAGACTTAGTAACTTTATCACTTAAAGTCACTTTTAAATTAGATTTTAACTTTATAAAAATTATAAAGTCACTTTAGGAGAAAAATTAAAATTTTTTGGACACTTTTCCCTAGGCCAAAGATCAAAGCCTAAGGGAACCACCTGTCCTCCGGTACCAAATTTCAACATGGCATCCATTGTAAATCAATCATTAATTATCCGAGCATCAACCATCTAGATTCTAGCAATTACAAACATACATCAAATTTTTAAGCATATCATAGATAATAGAAGGTAGAAAGTACCAAAATTTCAAGCATATATTAGAAAGTAGACATTTAGAAGATAAAATCATAAAACATTCAAATAAATTATCTAGCAAGTGAGCAACTGTCAACATGAGTCATGTCCAAAATTCAAATAATAATGTTTACAAAATAGGGCACTTGGCCACCATCAAGTATGCATTAAACTGGGAAGAGTAAGACAAAAGTTCAAATTCACAGCAAGTCTAACACTCTAGAGTCTAGAGTCTAATCTATGACAAAAGTAGTAAACTATGAATGTATCTATCAATCTCTCCTCTTTCCACCACACCCTGTTGATTTGTGGTAGCATCGGATGTGCACTAGCCACTAAAATTGGTGGAGAGGTTGGGGCACATGAGATCTCCAATACCCAGAAAGGGTTTGGGCAGATTCTAAATAGTTCAGGAGATATTGAAATAATTAATATTTTTAATGGAGTCCCTAAGTCTAAACGTAGGGAAATAAAAATATTAATGTGGATTAATATAAAACTGTGTTAGAATGGTCCAAAAAGACACGGATCAAGCCAGATCTAATCTTAGCCGTTGATTAGGGACTTAATCTCGGTCGTTGATATGTCAACGAGAAAAGTATAAGAGGAGGCTTGAGGGTCACTTGGAGAGGACACCAGAGTGATCAGTCATTCTATTCTCTAGAGCGGGGTTTGCTAAGAGAGATAGAATTAGTGATCGAGAGATGCAGCTGAGGGGCATTTGAGTACAGAGAGACAAAGAGGCAGTGATAGTATCAGGAGAGCAGTGCAGTAGCCGGGGAGAGTGACGCAGAGCCATCCAGGGCTCACGCAGGGCCATGCAGAAGCAGCTGGGAGCTGTGCAGAGCCTCAGAGAGGTCAGTGTTGCTGACGCAGGGCCTCCTAAGGCTGACGCAGACCCATCCGGGGTGACGCAAGGCCAACGCTGGGTAGAGAGGGGCTGACGCAGTCCAGAGAGGGGCTGACGCTGGGGTTTCTGGAGCAGATTTGTGCTAAGTAGTTGCTGGAAGATTTATCGGGGGTTTGAGCCAGGGATTTGTCAGAAACTGAGATGTATTACTGCCATGGAAATTCTCTGTTGGGTAGGCCAATTCTGGCACCCAAATTGTACTATGATATTGCTTAATAAGAAAACCTTCAGATAGTTGCACCAGTTTTCCCACATTGGGTTTTTCCGAGGACATTAGTCCAAAAATAATGGTGTCTTATGGTGTGATTGTTTCTGTTTCCTTTAGTTGTTGATGTGTAATATGTTGACCATGCACTAGTGTTTATTTTTAGTATTTACATTGTAAATAACTTGTTAAGTAAAATAACAAGTAAGTAGAAATAAATTAGATAAAGTGCATGGAGGGTTTCTAACTAAATAAACTTAGAAACTTCAACATGGTATGAGAGCATGATTGCAGATCACAGGAGGACTAAGGACATCATCCAAGCGGAGCGATAGCAGCAAAAAACAGTTGTCTTGAGGTGACAGAAGTTGTTTCTAGTAGAGCAGCAACAAGGGAAGGGTGATGCAGTGCCTGCGTCATCAAAGGTGAGCCGGGAATAGGCAACACAAAGGCTAAGGAAGGCAAAGGGAGCTTCACACAGAGCCACACAGTAGCTGGGAAGGTTGACATAGTGGGCTAAGGAGGTCGGGTTGCTGGTGCTGGGATTGCGCAGAGCCTGAGAGCTCTCACCTTCAAGTTGCTGGGGTTTAGAAAGTTGTGGGAATATTGTAGAGTGGAGTTGGTGAGGTACTGTAGTTAGAACAGTATTTGACAGAGCAAGCCCAGAGGAGCTGCTACTGGGGGTTTCTAGCCGAGGAACCCGGATCAGTGGTGCGGTTGCACAAGACGATCAGAGTAGGGGGCATCTTGACAGCGACAAAAGGATTTCCAGGAGGGAAATCAGGTCTGAGAGGGAGTCTAGAAGAGAACTTCCAGACGGGAAGTAGACTCAGCAGGAGTCAAACAGAGAACTTCCAGACAGGAAGTAGACTTAGCAGGAGTCGAACAGAGAACTTCCAGGTGGGAAGTAGAGAGACTCGGAGGAGTCAACAAGAAGAGCAGAGAGATGGCCATGAATGGGCTTAGGGATCAGGACAGGTTGGATGAGGCATCCAACTTTGTCATCTGGAAGGCCAGGATCCATTCTGTCTTGTGTGCCATGGTGCACACGCACCACTTGAGCGGAAGTGGGGAGACATCGAGCTGTAGTCAGGCAAACTACAGGCGATGAGTGGCAGGATCCTCGAGGTACCCAACCTCTTGGATTAGACCTTGCTACGGGAGTCCCAAAGAGGAGTAGCAGGACTGGCTGATGTGGGTAGAGATGGATGCGGGTGGAGCAGCAGAGAGAGCTACAGTGCAGGAGTCCCGAGACAACACGAGGCTAGCAGGTTGCAACAGTGCGAGAGGCACAAGAGTGTTGCACCAGTGTAGGATGGCACAAAGAGGTGTGCAACGGTGCGAGATGCAGGGAGTTGTCGCAGCAGCGCAGAGATCAGAGAGGAAGCACTTGTCAGCGATAGAGGGAGCTTCAGCATCAGGAGGGTCTCTAGCCCAATAGAGAGGTCAGAGTTGGGAGATTAGTTACTTACTTCTCAGTAATTGAGTTGCAGTGCAACAGTGGGCAACATGATGCAACATGATGAGAGGAGTTGCAGTGTGGATGTAGTGTTGGGAGAAAGGACCAACAACAACGCGGATGCAGAGGGAGCTGTCGTACAGATGCAGCAGTGGCATTGGCAGAACCATGGGTAGCAGTACAGGATACAACAGTGTAGAGGATGGTGGGCAGTAGGCCTAGCATCAGCATAGGGACTGATGCCGGATGATCAGAGTAATACTCAGTGAGGAGTATTGCTAGAGCACAGTCTTCGCTAAGAGGGAGTGTTGATTTGTGGTAGCATCAGATGTGCTCTAGCCACGAAATTTGGTGGAGAGGTTGGGGTACATGAGATCTCCAATACCCAGAAAGGGTTTGGGCAGATTCTAAACAGTTCAGGAGATATTAAAATAATTAATATTTTTGATGGAGTCCCTAATTCTAAACTTAGGGAAATTAAAATATTAATGTGAAATAATATGAAACTGTGTTAGAATGGTCCAAAAGACATGGATCAAGCTAGATCTAATCTTAGACGTTGATATGTCAACGAGAAAAGTATAAGAGGAGGCTTGAGGGTCACTTGAAGAGGACACCAAAGTGATCAGTCATTCTATTCTCTAGAGCGGGGTTTGCTAAGAGAGATAGAATTAGTGATTGGGAGATGCAGCTGAGGGGCATTTGAGTACAGAGAGACAGAGAGGCAGAGATAGTGCTGGGAGAGCAGCGCAGTAGCCGGGGAGAGTGATGCAGAGCTAGCCAGGGCTCACGTAGGGCCACACAGAGGCAGCCGGGAGATGTGCAAAGCCTTAGAGAGGCCAACGTTGCTGATGCAGGGCCTCCTAAGGTTGATGTAGACCCATCCAGTGTAACGCAGGGCCAACACTGGGCAGAGAGGGGCTAAAGCAGTCCAGAAAGAGGCTGACGCTGGGGTTTCTGGGGCAAATTTGTGCTGAGTAGCTGCCGGAAGATTTATCAAGGGTTTCAGCTAGGAGATTTGTCAGAAACTGAGAGGTATTACTGCCAAGGAAATTCTCTGTTGGGTAGGCCAGTTGTGGCACCCATATTGTACTTTTATATTGCTTAATAAGAAAACCCTCAGATAGCTGCACCGATTTTCCCACATTGGGTTTTTCCGAGGACATTAGTCCAAAAATAATGGTGTCACATGGTGTGATTGTTTCTGTTTCCTTTAGTTGCTGATCTGTAAAATGTTGAGCATGCACTAGTGTTTATTTTTAGTATTTACATTGTAAATAACTTGTTAAGTAAAATAACAAGTAGGTAGGAATAAATTAGATAAAGTGCATGGAGGGTTTCTAACTAAGTAAACTTAGAAACTTCAGCACAACCACTGCGTGAGCCTCCATGTGGTGGTGGTGAAGAAGATGGTGGTTGTGGAAGTTGTCGAATTGATAAAGATGAAGTCCCTGATGTTGGCATTGAAGAATGGAACTTGGGAACTCTGGGACCGAATGTGGGTGTCATATGAACTCGATCATCATCATCTTGGATAAGAACATCCTCAAATTTATCTAATCGCAACACTCCATCCTTCAAATTGGCCTCCTCAAGATTTTTGTCCCGAAGGTTAAGGTCTTTATTATTTTTTACATCCTCACAACAATGGGACAACGATCACAAGTTGCAGTGAAGATAAACCAAGCTCTTTGCTCGGTCTAAATTTAACCTGTTCCTTTTAACACTATGGGTGAAAGAATAAGAGCTCCAACACCTCTCTGCAGAAGAAGTGTTTAGCACTTGTGATAGCACTCGCAATGCCAAAGTTTGTAGAAGTGGAGTAGCACCTCCATGCATGTTCCACCACTCATGAGAAGAGAAATTCTCTTGATCTTTAATTGCATGATTTCTCCTCAATGGACCAGTACCATGGGTATAGTTGCTCAATTGTTTCAGTAGCATGGTAGACTCTCATCAGGGACTAATTTATCCAATGCTTTGATATAACCAAATAGAACCTCTAGATCTAAGTGTGGTTTTCTCTTGCTACCCCGCTAGGCACTGGTGTTGAAAGCCATGATGGATGATAGTATTTAGGTATTAGAACATATGCTAAGGCATACAATGGAATGTTTAGCATTTCCCATTGTTTTTCCACCTATGCATGAATATAATCGTACAAGGTGATATCTCTAGGCTCAACAATGTCTTTAATCTACCCCAACATGTTATCCATCTAACCCATGCACCTCCCCAATTATTGGCCGATCTAAATTTGCAAACTTGATCATGTAATAAATTGGTTTGGTGAATTGCAAAACACATTTAATTTGTGACCAAAAGTAATTGTAAAGAATAGTGTCCTTCACTACATTAGCACCATCTCTATCAGTTTTAATATCATCCCATGATTCACATGTCGCCATATTAGTTAAATCTTGTCTTACCTTCACCGGCTGCCTAAAGGTGAGATAATAACTTGCAATTTTTTTTTTGAAAGTTTAAGCAACTACAACTTGGAGTAAGTGCCATAAAAGTAGTTTACCCTTGTATGCCCTGTGACAAATTTAATGGTTGCTTCCTTTTCTTGTAAAGCTTATTAATCCATCCACATTCTCTATGATTCATGTTAGTTTTTGTAGCATCATATGTGTTCTAGTCTCGAAACTTTATGGAGAGGCTAAGACTCATGAGATCTCGATAACCCATAAATCATTTATGGAAATTCCACCTAGAAGTGCCTCAATTAGATTATTAGCCCATTTTTTAATTATTTCCTAAGTTCTTTTTAATTATTTCCTAAGTCTAAACTTAGGGAAAGGGGTTAATTAATCATAATTAATTGAGATAAGGTGAGAATAATCTAGAAACTCACACATATCGACTCTGATATGGTCCTAGTCCTTGATTATGTTTTAATCTTGATCGTTGGTGCTCTGACAAAGGATTATAAGAAGAAGTCGATGGGTAGATGGAGAACACACTTGTGGGGTTCGAGTTCCTTCGCAGTTTGATTTCCAAGGAGCAACGACAGTTGCTAGAAAGCCAAAGAAGGAAGTAGAGACAGAGAGGGGTAGGAACAGTGAGTCCGGAGGAAAGTTTTTTTCCAGATTCAAAGAGTCAGCTACAGGAGGCTGAGTTTCTTAGTGAGGCTACGCAGTCCCAACATAAAAGATTTAGAGGCAGAGTCCTATTTATCCAAACAGAGGGTTGATTCAGTTGTTGGAGGCTAGGAAGATTTCTAGAAGCTGTCAGTGAATCATTCTCAGAGGCTGGATTAGGCAGACCGCTTGATCAGTCATAGTTCCAAGTAGAGTGTCTTAGTGTCTGCGCAGATTTGACATAGACGCTGACACAGGGTTTTTGTGGAGCCCATTCAGAGCCAGTTTCAAAGCTAGATCAGTGTCGGGTGAGACAAAATTTGTCTCACTAATTTTGTGGCCAATTTTCCTATAGTGGATTGCCAGTTTGTGCATCTAGATTGTACTCATGAGTCATAATTTCTCTGTTGCATAATAATAAAAACCCTTAGTTGTTGCACCGATTTTCCCTAGTTGGGTTTTTCCAGGGATATTTGTCCAAAAATAAATGTGTTAATTTTTATGTGTGTGTGTGCTAGCATTTCTCAGTTTCCAATGCTATTTTCTTCTACAATTTATTTGTGAAGGTTGCAGTGTGATTTATTTGATGTTTGTCATAGCAGATAAATTGTTAAATTAATTAACAATTAGAAAAATAAATTCTAGTTCCTGCAATAGGACTTCAGTGTTGAAATTTTCACACTTCACAATATAATGCATCAAAAGGCTCAATGTGCACTGTTGCCACACAGTCTAGCAGGGGTACCTAAGGAACAATTACTAGACCAAATGACAACAATGGGATAAAGACCCTTTGTCACCTCAGTTAGTGTCCCCTGCTCTTTACAGACTTTCACTGATGGGAGGAGTCTCGGTATGGAGGAAATCACCAATAATGATAGTATCAATGACATGGTATGATGTGATTTTGAAGGCCCATTCAAAGGAGAGGCTCAATCTTGGCTTGATGAATAAAGGTTCTCGAAGAAATACCTAAGAGAAAGATAAAGACCCAGGGCAAGAAATATTTAATGTGTGAAAAATCCTTGAATTGTTGCTATTGGAATTTATTCTCCTATCCGATTCGCAGTTTAATAAATTTCTGATTAATATTGAATAAATCACACTGCAATTCTTTGCAAAAAAATAAATATGTTGTGGAAAATTAAACTAGAACTAAGAAATTCATGCACACAATTAACACGGTTATTTTAGACTAATGTACCCAAAAATGTTGTTTTCCCACGATATTGGTGTCTAGGATAGAATCTTAAATCACTAACGCTACCAAACTACGTATCAAAACATATTATTGTGGAAAATAAAGAACAGTAAATCACACATGCACAAATATAGACAACCTTTTACAAATTTTCAACCCAACTTTGTTATATTAATCAAACTGAATAATACAACAGTCTAGGGCTTCCGTACCAGAGATAATGGCCCTCAAATATCCACTAGTACAAGATACAAAAACTAGGGCTTGGTGTCAGTCCATCGACAACCAATCTACCCTCAACAAGATACTCTGACCATCTGGTTGTAGCGCACTCTCTCAGCTCCTCTCGGTCGTACCTTGTACCTGCGCGGTCCTTCAGCTCCAGATCTATAGAACTGCCTCTATAAATTATCCATGTCCATCTAGCCACTGAACCTCGACTATCCAATTTGCTCGTTAGTTGTCCCTTAGTCCATCAAGGGCACAACATATTGAGACACTTGTCGAGTTGTTCACAACTTCGTTTGTGAACAAATCTCATCTGCCCACTGCTACTCAGCTACTCAGGGTCTTCAACCCACTATAGTCTTCCTGCGTTACTCCAATGAAGACTAACATAGGACATGGAGGGTTTCCATTTATTATTGCAAGATGTCCATCTCTTACAATCAACACGGGCTAGGAGGACCACCCATTTTCTACTGTAGATGTTCTTCTCCACACATAAGTCTGGGGCTACTCAAACTGCTCCTAGTTGATCAAACGCTTGAGGTCTTCAACTGCCACTCTAAAAACCACCTAAGTCCGTGAAGATGGTGCACACCGGGCTCCAACTTGGGCACTATCACGCTGCCCTCCAACAGACCATAATGCCCAATCCACTGTCCACACTTGGTCCACTCTCACGCTGCTCTCCAACAGACCACGAGTGACCAATCCTTGTTGTAGCATCTGCTCCTGGTTAGGGCATCCAACTACTAGGAAACCCTTCCTCTCGGTTGCCAACGGACTTCACAAACAACCCAACCAATCTGGTCCAAAACTAGGCCCAACACCTAGCAAGAATGGAGAAATATCATACCTTTCAACTGTTGTTCATGGACTGAATTCTGGTCATTGGTTAGGGAACTCCTGTAGCCCACAACAACCCACCATCTATGGCCAAAACTCACCGAAAATAATGCGGCATCCTCTCTTCTTCAAGTCTAGGCAACTCGTTGCCTTGTTAGCCTCCTACAACACCCTATCTTAGGCTTGTTTAGCCTACCAAATTGCCACTATAGGTCTGCAGCCTAGCAATTACAGGTATGTCACCTTTTTGGCCTGCTCAAGGAAGATTTTCCACGCCAAACAAGCCCATGATAGCTCCTCTCATATGTGGCCTTGCTGCAGATTAACTCTCACTCCAAAATAGTGTCAAGAGAGGCCCTATTGTTGTCTCTCTCCTTTGCTGAAGTAGCTCCTACCTGCGACCCAAAACAAAGATGTATTTCTCCTAGAGTGATTCCTTTTCTCACGCCTTCACTTGCCCTTATGTTGCACAAATGGATGTTCAAATGAGTCATAAACATCTCTTATTTATATCCATCAAGAGGGCTCCAACAAATGCCTCTAAAGTGGGTTGTCGGCTTGTCATGTGGCTTGTCCAACTCAAGCCTACATGAACCTCATGCTACAATCCCACACTCTACATTAAAAAATTAATAACTTCACATACACAATTAATAATTTGATGATTCTTGATGCGTTTGATTTCATCTCGACATCCTCTATCATCTCCATCCATCACATGTCTAGGTCTCTCCATGGTTTTGGCCCCAACATCGATGGGTACAAAGCCCCAAGCTTGGGGTTCAAGTCCACAAAAGACTTTTGCCTGCCAAGTCCTCCACAACTCTCAATCCTAGGGTTTGGAATACCTCCCAAGCTACAAATCTCAACAAGAAAAACCCCAAAGGGAAAACAAGTGCAATAGATGACGGTTTATTTTATTATTATGCAATAGTAAAAACTTAAGTACAATAATTTTGATGCCCAGCTAGCAATCCTATGGAAATATACTGGCAAAATAATTTGGAAATTTTTCTCACTTCTGCAATAATTTGGCGCCCCTCTAGCCTGCTTGAACTCTTTCACTAGAAACTCGCTCTGCCATAATTCACATTGCCTAACTTGGGAAAATCATACAACCTACTCACTAGCTCTAGATGAGTCATCTTGCCTCCCTCTACCTTTGGAATGAAGTTGCTCCGCCTTCCGAACAATCTTTTGGCCTTCAGCCACTGAATCGACCACCTTTCTTACACTTCACACTAGGTTTTGGCTAGGTTTTGGCTCACTCGCACTGGTTATGCGGCCCTTTTTGTAGAAATTTTTGGCCTCCTTTATCCTGTCAAACTGGCACTGGAGAGACACTGGAAAACTCTTTGGAATTATCCTATTGCTTCTTCCTATTACTGATGCTCCTCCACTAGCTCTAATTCTTCCCTCACTGAATCATTGTGCACGGGGAAATTTGCGCTGCTTGGATAATTGCTCTCTCACTTGTGTCTCTCCTCATCCCATCGATCTGCTCTTATAATCTCTTGTTGGAGCTTCAACAATCATGATTATATCCTCATTAACGACTAATATAATCTTAGACTCGATCCATGTGAGTCTCTAGAGCATTCTCGATCATCCTCAATTAAGTCCCATTAATTATTCAATTTTCCTGAGTTAGACAGTTTTTAATTATTGAACAATTAATTTAATTGAGGCATTTCACAATCTTATCATGAGAACCGTTTTTTGGGTTTTGGAGATCTCATGTTCCTTCGCCTCTTAGACACAAATCGAGACTAGAACGCCTGTCTGATGCTACAAAAAACTATTGCTCCCTCTTAGCGAGGAAGGTGTTCTCTCCACTAATACTACTATCTTGCACTTGGACAATCCTGCATTGTTGATGTTTGACTGACCTCCTCCACTTCTCCAACCCGACTAATCTCCCAGTCACTAGAAATCACTGTGAAGAAAACATTGTCTATCAAGCTACTGTGCAAAATTTGATCTACTCATACTGACACTACTATTACTCTGTTTCTATCTTTGCACTATTGTTGCAACTACTACAATAATGAGTCTGATCTCCGTAGATCCTGAAGTGCTAGCTTCCATACGGCTGCTCCCTCTGAAGCTAGACTCCCTCTAAGTCTCGATCTCCCTATGGAAAGTATCTTTGCTCCCTCCTGGAAATTCACACTGTCCTCCTATATAGGAAATTGAATTGCATAGCTCTGTGCTGGGAATCTTCTGGTTGGAACTACACTTGTGTCATTGTAACTAGTTCTACAATTATCTCTTGATCATCCGAATGCAACTAGCTCCGCAATTGTCTATCTGACTACTATTTACTTACATTGTGTTACTGCAACTAGCTCTACCACTATCTATCGAGCATCTGACTGCAACTAGCTCTGGTAACACTTGATCCTGGTACTATGATAATGTGGGCCCCTGCAACAAAGGTGATGGTCTTGTTGCAACAATCTAAAACTGATCTCCTTGTTGCATCCGCACTAGATCCTACCTAGCTTCATATGTATAGGTATCAAACTTCTCCTCTTGAACTTATTGCTGCTATCAATGCAAACTCCTCCAATCTGGCGATTAATTCATTAATCTCTGTCGAAGTTGTTGTTTTCTCCTGCTGCCCCTTATTGTCCTTCTTCCTTTGAAGACATTGGGTGACATAGTGGCCATACTCACAGCACTCGAAGCACTTGTTATTCAACATATCCTTTTTGTTCCTTCCATCTCCCATTGAACCTTGTCCCTGACTGGGACCCTTCTTTGCCTTTCCCTTGGTTGCAAGGGCTACGTTTTCCTCCTCCTCCTGCTCCTATTTTTATCCCTTGCTACTACTACTGGAAGTACCATTCACAAGGATGAGTCTAATCTCCTTCGGAGTGAAATCACTCCATGAATGAAGGCGGTGTATCTCGTCGATAAATAACTTGGACGAAAGTATGCCACTCCTTGGTGAAACTGTTTAGAGTTGTTCTGACTAGCGCGCTATATGATGGCTTTTCTCTAATGACAACAAGTTCATCTCTGACATTCTGAATCTTAGTGAGGTAAGGTATAACATCTTCTCCTTTCTACATTTTGGTGGTCCTCAACTTCTCCTTGATAATCATTTTTTAATTCTTTGATGGATTCTCATACAACTTTACTATGATATCCCACATTTCCTTTGTTGTGTTTAGTGTAGCAATATGCGAAATGATATGATCCTGGATGCTATCTAGGATCATCCTCTTAGCCTTGGCCATCTCTTTGTTGTACGTTGCCTATTGTTGAGCATTTATAGGTATGGAAATAGTGTTCTCCGCATACTCCTTCAGACCATACTCATCTGACAAGAACGACATTCTCGCCTTCAATGCACCAAAGTTGGAGGCTCTCTCTAGTCTGTCTTGATCTCTGAGTCCTGTTGTGGCCATCCCTGCCAAACTCAAATAAGTTTGAGGTTAAGCCTGGGAATCTCCTTCTCTTTCCTGCTCAGCTTCTCTTTTGCTACTCGCACCCCTCTGGAATGAGCAGTTTTGCTTGCCTCCATAAATCCTTCTCCGACAACTGAGACTAGTTGGGCTGGCAAGCCTACTACTGCAACTGGAAATATGATAAAATATGGAAATCTCCTCTCTTTAGTGTGCTTTTCTCTCCATTCCGTGCGTAGATATGCAACTGCAACACTTGTTGCAAACCTTCTGCACCCAGATCAGATAAATTTCCTCTGCAAAATAACTAATCTGCCCACCAAAACCCTATTTTTAGCAAATCCATTGCATGTTGCTATAGATGTGAGACAATTTTCCCTTTTCTACCAATCTGGATCTAGAAATCCAACTCTGCCTCTCTGCTATATGTACTGCTTGGATAGCCTGCATAGATATGGAGAAAGTGCTTCAGATCTGCCACTGAAACTACACGATCTCACTCCTTCCTGCCTCTGAGCTTTGGATATGATCAAACACACTCTGATATCATGTGAAAAATCCTTAACTACAACTACTAGAATTTATTCTCCTAACCGATTAGAAGTTTATTGAATTTTTGATTAATATCGAATAAATCACACTACAATTCTTCACAACAAAATAAATATGGTGCGGAAAATTAAACTGGAACTAGGAAATTCATGAACACAATTAACACAGTTATTTTGGACAAATTTCCCTAGGAAAACCCCAAAGGGAAAACCAATGCAGCAGATGAGGGTTTATTTTATTATATGCAATAGTAAAACTATGAGTACAATAATTTGGATGCCCAACTGGCAATCCTCTAGAAAATATACTAGCAAAATAATTTTGAGAAATTTATTCCCTTTTGCAATAATTCGGCCTTCTTATGGCCTGCTCGAACTCTTTCAATGGCAACTTGCTTTGCTAGAATTTGCACTGCCTCGCATGGGAAAGTCGTAGAACCCGCTAGCAGGCCCTAGATTGTTGAAATATGTAGCTAGGTTCAGTCTTCATAATGACATATGTAATCATGATTTTATGTATTTGATGTAGCGAGAAAAATAAAATTATTATTGTCATTCTTGAGGCATGGGTTTCATGCTCAAGGTTACTTGATTTATAGGTCAAGCACATATTGAGTGCTTTTAGGGCTTGTCTTTGAGTCAACAAGTCATAAAGAGTCATTGTCATGTATGGAAGACCCTTTTGGGCATATTGTATATTGTAAAGAATTTTTTTAGTCAAATTAGAGTCAAAGACCCTCCGAGACCTTGTTATAGTGCTACAACGATTCAACCTTCAAAAGATGACAAGTCAACCTTCTAAGAAGAATAAGTCGACCTATTAGGGCACTCAAAGAAGCCTATAAATAGAAGCACTCGACCTCATTTAAAGGAGATCATTCAATCATCAAGAAGTTCGATCACAAGGCAAGAAGAAATCTTATATCAAGCAAAGGAGGAGGAGAGAAGAGAGATAAATAGAAGTATTTCAAGGATTGTTTTGGGATTTCTTTCCTCACACGTGCGAAGTTAGGGCATCAATCTTGTTGCATCAAACACCAAATTGCAGTCACACTAGGAAGACGAGATTTTTCTATAAAAGAAGTCTCTCTTGCAAGCCGAATTACCTAGGAGAAGAAGCCATCTCAAGTGAAGAAGAGAGAAGGGTAAAAACATTGTATTCCCCCACACATGTTAAAACTAGGGTTTCTGTAGTAGCTGAAATTGCAATCATAAATTGTAGGTCTAAAGTTGAGGTCAAAGAAGAGAGTAGCAACAAATGTGAAGTTGGTTTGACTTGGGTTGACTTTGCTAGAAGAAAGTTCTTCAAAGGAGAAGTTTGACTTGGTCTTGGAGGTGTCTTGGTCAAGGGTTATAGGTCTTGGAATTCGTCATTTGAAATTCTATAGGAAGAGAAGAGTTCTTGTGGGTTTTCTTCTCAAGAGGAGAGGTTTTGGCCCTAGATCACAACCCACATTTTGTGTCTCCTTGTCGTATTGATCTTCATTGTTTGGTAGTTGTTTGATGATACAAAACACTAATAATAACTAAGTGAAAGAAGCTAATCAAGTGAAGTAAAAATACATCACAATCAATTATCAAAGAAAGAGAAATCACCTAATTTAGTTGCCCTACATTTCTCAACATGATATCAGAGCTAAGGTGACATTTCAAAGAAGAGGCAGCTTGAAGATCACGTCATTGAAGAGGGATACATAAGGGTCGAGCACAAGGAAATCATTAAAGAGGACTAAGAAGCACCAAGGAGGAGTAATCATTGTTACCCACCATTTCGTGGGTAATATCCCTAGGAGAATTTTTTTCTCCAAGGTGGGTCCTCAACTGGCAGCCGACAACCACCAGCTAGCTCATTGTACCATTTCTCCGTCGCCTGAGCTAGCCATGTGGTCCCTCGCCCATCTGCCATGATGGTATGTTTGAAGGTGTGCCCCTCAAATCTAAAGGTAGGCCTTGTCATTTGGAAATTGAGTATTGTAGTTTGCTTATCATGGACACTTTTGGGCATGGATTAATGGGGGGATTTGGTGGAAAGAATGGGCTAGGTTTGTGCTTTTGTCCCCTAGACCCCTTTTGGGAATTAACCTTGGATTCTAGCCCCATGGGATTTCTTTTACTGATCATTTGGTTCCAGGGATGGTATTTCATGGGAAACCCCGATTTTGGCTGCGTGGTCTCACTCCCTTATCCGCCAATATTACCCCCCTTTCCATTCATTTTTACCCCATTCATCAATTCTCCCGCTTGGGTCCACATAGGGTTAACTTGCCCCTTCCCTTTGCGCACAACCTGGGTCATGGCCTGAAATAAAGACCGAAGATTGATGTAGCTGAAAAGAAAGTTAAAAGCATATATGGTCACATTCAACTAGAAAATGTACCACAAAATGCAAAATATGGTCGGGACAAATACATTTATCACGTGGGCAAAAGCTAGTACATGAGCTCTACCCCATCATCATGGCCATAACCCTGGTTCCTACAGGTTTTATGAATGTTCATCATATAGGCACTCATGATTGTCCCAACCCCTGGTGGGCAATGAACCGCCCCACCTTAAAAGGGGGTATTCACTGTTATATCTTATGCATCATGCTCTTACCCCTTGAGCCTTGAGCAATTAATCAAAGAAAATCATAAAAAGGCAAAAGACATATAAAGAAGGGTAAAAACAAATCAAGGTCGGAGCACCTCATGTACCACGATTGCTTCCTCCCTCCTATACATTATAAACTCAAGTGTGGGCTTCCCTCTTATTAGCTATCCTTGAACCCCAGCGTGTGACCCAGGGCTGCCCCTTCTCATTCCCTACTTCATTCATCTATCTACCACATGCCACCACCTTTGAAATGTACCTTGACTATATTATCCCCTTTAGAAGTAGAAACCACCTAATAGGATTATTGGTTAACCCCATTTGGAGTTTAGGGGACATTGGCACATCTCAGAGCCCATTATGGAAGGGCAAGCCATTATGAAGTCCCCACCTATGGTCCATGATTAGGTAAGCTCATTTACTCGATTTATTTAATGACTTTTTGTACTGGAAAGCTAGGGGATGACTGGATCTTATGCAGGATTACAGATGGTTTCCATTTTGTGTTTGATCTCCCTATACAGGATCTTAACCCTCCAGAGGGCTACATTGGCAAATGTAGGGTGAGCATTGAGAGCCATGGGCCTCCACATCAACAAATTGCACTCCAGGGATCCCCACACCCATTCAAAGATTGCTTGTGGTTCACTTATTGGATGAGGAGGATGCACCTGATTCATCATTCCCAACTGGCCCTAGACTTACACCATACACTTGGCAAATGATTCAGGACTTGCATGATGATGTGACATCACCTACACCATCATCCTAGCCCTTGCAGGCAATCTACAGGCATCTTCTATTTGTTCAGAGACCCATGAAGATACTTGTGTGCCCCCCTGTGTTAGTTGGAGCACCACAGGTTATTACAAGGGGCCAACCCCATGTCCACTGCTTTTGAGGGTCCTATTCTTCATTGTGGCACCCATGGACCTCATCAAGCCTGTTAGAGGGCCCTACGACATGCATAGATTATTATTTGATCTCTTGAGAGGCTTACTTTTTCATTTATGAGCTAGTTTGGTGGGTTTGTCACCAAAAGTTAGAATATTAGAACATTATTTTATTTTTGGGGCTTATGTAGCCTAGGAGGCTAATTCGAACTCCTAAGTTGTGTATAAATACAAGATGAGCTCATTTGCTCATCATCACTTTGGTTTTGGATCTCTTATCTCTTTTGAGATTTTCGCACTTTTTCTATAGGATGAATTGGAGCTTTATAGATGAGTTTTGATGTGTAGATATTGGTCTATCTTCTCTTGGAGCTTCTTTATTGTCAATTGTGAATGGTTGGATATACTTTGTTACATGTAAGTACGTGCTTTTTGATGTTATTCTTGTTTACTTTTGTCATATATGTTGGATTGGGATTTTTCGTTGTTTTAGGGCTAATTGTTGCATGGATTTATTGCTTAAAATTGGGGAATTTGTCTCTATTATAGCATCTCTCGATGTATGGGCCATGTAATAGGAGCGAAATATCCTATGGGTAATTCTATCAACGAATTCGACCTTAACAAGCCATTACTTTTGCACATCGAAGTACAAAAGCTGCAAGGTTGCTTCTTCTTGACCTAGAAGGCAAACGAAGTGATCTTGCAGCCTCCTTGATTGGGAACCAAGAAATCCTACTCATACTCAACATATACTCCATTCTCCCAAAGTTTAAGGCTCTGATCTACCAAAGGTGGTCACTAAAACTCATATTCTCTCACATCCTTCTAGGAGTAGCCACATTGGGGTACCGAGGACATCAATTCCCCGACAATCTAGCCATCAAAAGACTTCAATAACCTAGGGTCTCCTGCGTTGGCCTTTCCTCTAGCTCTCCTCCAATTTTGAAGCCATTCTGACGACGGAGTTGGGTGAAAAGCCAAGCCCTAGCTTTGGGATCAAAACTCGCCTTAACATCCCTGGGGTCAAAACAACATCTTTGAGTGAAAATACTTATTTGATACTTTTCCCACCTTGTCTAGGGTAAGAATATCATTGGTTGCTAACTTGCTACATACTTTCCTCATACCCTAGACTAGTTCCACTTGGCCTCCTGTGGTCCCGCTCCTTTAAAAAGATCATTCTTTAAGAACCATCTGGGATATCAATTCTAACAAGGATTTTAGGGATTAGGGAACTCCTTCACAACTCTTATCCCATAAAACCTAACCCTCAAAATCCTCTCATCCTTTCCCTAGAATACATAGTACCTTGCTTAGAAAGCAAGCAAGCTCCATCCTTCAAACTTTTCTGGGAAAGGGTTTGTTTGGGTCACTCATATCCATTGACTTATTATTCATTAGTGACTCCATACATATTCAACCTCCTCCCATGGGTGAAAGTCCGTAAATAGAAGGGAGCCTTAGCAGAGGTGACAGTGGGCTAAGTCTCCATTTGTTGCCCTTGGCCTAGCATCTGCCCTTTAGGGATCCCCCTTAGGTCCCCTGCTAGTTTGAGCGGTAACATTCATCTCAAGGATCACATCATCACAAGGAGAAGAAGACCTCAAAGACCCTACCTCACTCAAAGAAGGAATCTACATTGAAAGAACTTTGGGAAGCCTCCACATTTTACATTATCATCCAAAGAAGCAACAAGAAGCATTGCCATCATCATCAAAGGAATCAAAGTGATATCCCTCTCTTTGGAAAAATGATCACATCTCAAGCATATTTGAAGAAAGACATCTCTAGAAGAAGAAGTATCATCTTCAAGGAAGAAAACATCATCAATGATCATGAAAATCAAGAAGGCATCAAGTTGAAGATATCACCATCAAAGAAGCATCTTCCCTTGACAAGTAAGTATCTTTATATCTATGTTCGAATCTACTATCAAAATGACATCATTTTGCAAGGAAAGCAATAAATTGGTTGGGTCAAATTTCCTTGCATGGAAGAAGAAGATAGAGTTGATCCACAAAGAGAATGAAGTTGTTGAATATGTAAAGGGCTCCATCTCGAAACCTTCTCGAGGACAAGCTCAAGCATTATCAAAGTATATGAAAGGGGAAATAAGGGCTCAAAGAATCCTTATAGAATCAATTAAGGATTCCATTATCCCTTATGTAGCAAAGATGGAGACATCACAAGAAATCAATGAAAAGTTGGTAGAACTATTTTCTGTAAGCACTACAGGAGAAGTGATTTCTTTGAGAACCCAACTATACAAGAGGAAGATATCAAAGGAAGAAGGGATAGCCTCATACCTTATGAGGGTGTCACAAATAACTAATAAGAGATCAACTACGAGAATTGGGGGAAATAATGTCCAATAAAGAAATGACCACCATTGTGCTCAATGCACTACCTAATGAATGGGGCAATTTTGTATCAAGTATCTATAGAAATAAGACAACCACCCCATCCAGTGAACTTTGGTTATTATTTAATATTGAAGAAACTAGGTTGAAAGCAAAAAGTGATGTGGGATCAAATGAACAAGTTCAAGCATATGTTGCCATGGCTAGGAGAAAAGGAAAGTTTGGTCCTTGGAAAAAGAAGAAGATTGATATGTTAAAGATACAATGTTATGAGTGTAATGAATATGGGCACCACAAAAGGAATTGTCGCAAACTCAAGAAGGACAACAAGAAATGAGGAAAGAAATGAAGCCCATATCAACGAAGAAGTATAAGAACCTGAAAATAAGAAATCGAAGGAGGAAGTGAAAGATCTCTACTATGATTGAGATAATCTCTTTCACGTAGTTCTTTTCAATTATAGAAGATAATAGGAAGTATCAAGATGCATTAGAGCTGAAGTAGAGAAGACATTATCATAGAAGCTTGAAAGGATAGCTAAAGTAGAAGTCTACATGGTTGTAGTAGTCATCATGATAGAAAGGTAGTAGCTACATTATCATAGAAGCTTGAAAGGATAGCTAAAGTAGAAGTCTACATGGTTGTAGTAGTCATCATGATAGAAAGGTAGTAGCCCATGATATTGAAAGCATGAAAAGACAACCAAAATAGTAGTATATATAGTTGGAAGAAAGTCATCTAACATGATAAAAGATAGAGAAAGATCATCATACATCATCATTATTAGAAAGGAGCATTTGCAGAATTAGGATTATCGAGATCCTCCACTAGAATCTTTATAAGATTCACCTCCACTTGGAAGAAGCATGTGTCTTGCTGATAGTCTACATTCCACCTTGTGTGGAATCCATTATTTAGAGGAATGATGGTATGGTGCCAAATGTTGATTTTTGGGTAGCATTGGTTGTGTTCTAGCTCTGAAATTTTGTGGAGGGGCTAGAGCACATGAGATCTCCAAGACCCAAAAATCGTTTGGTGAAATTCCGCTTGGATTGTATTTTACTAAAATAATTAATATTTTTAATGGGGTTCTTAAGTCTAAACTTAGTAAAATTAAAATATTAATGGGTATTAATGAAAATATGAGTGAGAAGCTTTTAAGAGACGAGGATCAAGTCTAATTGAATTTTAGTCGTTGATTAGAGATTAGATAAAGATCGTTGATATCTCAACAAGAAAAGTATAAAGGAAGATTTGAGAGTCATTTGGAGATACATCAAGCAAATACTCAGTAACCCGAGGGAAATCGATTCTCAAGGAGTAATAATTCGATTTCAGAGGGAGAGTTGCAAGGTAGAGGAAGAGGAGGGTATCAGTATCAGTCAGAGACTGAGGAGGAGGTGACGCAGTGCATCAAAGGGACAGTGCAAAGGGACAACTCTAAGAGACAGCGCAACAAGGGACGCAGTCCTCATGCAGAGATGACGCAGAAGTGACGCAGTGAAGGCTGGAGGGTCTCTGGGGTGTTAGAATTTCTCCAAAGGGAGGAGGAAAATTATCTCAGGTGTTTTCTTGTAGGTTTTCTCTATGTTTTGCAAAATCATTCTTTGTAAAGAGATTGTTGTTTAAGAATAATAAATAAACCCTCATTTGCTACACCGGTTTTCCTGCATTGGGTTTTTCCGGGGACTATTGTCCAAAAATAATTGTGCTGATGAGATTGATTCTTGTGCTTGTATTTCACTGTTCTTTTTCTCTATGCTATTATGTGACAACTGCAGTAGAATTTACTTTGATGTTTACTGAAGGGTTTTGTAAATAACTTATTGTGGAAAATAAGTAGGAGAAATAAATCAGCTACTGCAGTAGAATTTCTTGTTAGAATTTTTCACACCAAAGGAGTGTTGATAGTCTACATTCCACCTTGTGTGGAATCCATTATTTGGAGGAATGATAGTATGGTGCCAAAGGAGTGCAGCGTGTCAAGTTGGTTGAAGTACTTTAATCTTCAAATAAGGAAAAGAAGCTGCAAAAGGAAGTCTAAATGACCACATGAAGGAAGAGGTATGTATATATTTGGAAATAGATAGATAAAGTCATGTCATCATATGGTTGTAGTTAGAATGGTTGAATGCTCTATCTCAACAACATGATTAACGAAGAAGGATCTCTTCCTTTAGAAAGATGCATGAAGGCATGAAGACAATATGCATTGAACTCGTTCACATATTGGTAAGATGAAATAAACATAATATGACCTTATATGGAATATGAGATGGTTGACAATGATGAAGGAACTATGGATAGAAATTTCTGGGGAAGCAATATGTGAAGAAAAGAAAAAGAGGTCATGAAAGATGCAACTATAGTCTTGTAACATAAGATATGAGATCAACATCCGATAACTAGAAGAATTAGCTATGACATCTCCATAAGAGAAGGCATGAAGACCTTGATAAAGTCTGGAAAAAGGAGACCCTTGATGTTGAATGTCTTGGAGATGGACTCATACATGTGTAGATGTTGATGTTGCATGAAGCTAATGTCATGACGAAAGGTAATTTTGATTTGATGTTTATTTTCATTTTTGAAATCATTTGGTTGGGTTGAAATAGGGCTACCAAAAGAGAGTTGTAGATGTCACCTACAACTAGCACTCATGTGATTGGATGGAAGATCCTGAAAGAAACATGACTTGGAAAAGGTAGATGTATGAGGAAAAACCAGATGTGGATTAGAAAATCACTTTCTGATGAAAAGAAGGATGACATGACTATTGGTTCAACCTTATGTTCCGTTGAAGGAAAGTGATGGAAAAGACGGCTGGTGTCCTACAAGAAGATCTTGAAGATAAGAGCTCCATGCTAAAGAAGTTGAAGTTCATGACATCGAAAGGAGGAGCCCCACTAGCAGCTAATAGTACCATGATCTCCACCAAAGAGCAGATAGTTCTTGTTGGAAACAAGTCCCTAGTTGAGAGGGAGCTTGGGCTAGTCGCTGGTTAAGAGGGATCTTGAGTATATTCTTTTATAGGAATGGGTATATCCTCCCTAGTTGAGAGGGAGAGATAGGCACATCATTCTTGTCTTCATGCTATAAAGAAAGAATGGAGGATTGGGTAAACATTTGAAATTGTATCCAATACTCTTTGAAGATGTGGTAGGGCATCCAATAGGCAAGGGTAGTAGAAGAGGAAATTCCTCGAGGATGTGTTATTTCAAGACAGGAATTTCCCTAAAAGGACATACCCTTTGAACACCTGGGTGTGGTATGTGCCTTGAGAGAATGATTTAGGTGTCTATAAATCATTGGTCTCACCAGCATTATGATCTGATCTTGCGTAGAGAGAGAGTTGTTAGTCAAGTCCTAGCTATGTGACAATGCTGGTTGGTATAATGAGATGCACTGGTAATAAGCTGATAACATAGCTTAAGAGATGGCTTACCAATCCGACTCTTCTTATGAGAATTCTTCAGTTTGAGAATGTCCAAGTACCATGTATGTGTTGAAGTTTCTAAGTCTAACAGTTAGAAACCCTCCATGTACTTTCTGATTTATTCCTTCCTACTTGTTGTAATTAATTAACAAGTTTTTTACCATGTAAATACTGAAAATAAACACAAGTACATGCTCAAGATATTACAGATCATCAATTGAAGGAAACAGAAACAAGCACACAAATGACACCATTACTTTTGGACTAATGTCCCCAGAAAAACCTAATGCGGGAAAACTGGTGCAACTATTTGAGGGTTTAATTTATTAAGTAGTTTAAAAATACAATCTGGGTGCCAAATCAACCAATAGAGAAAAATCTCGGTAGTTTTGGCTTCTGCCCTCTGTGTCAGCTTTCCTGGCTGTTCCAACAATTCCTGGCAGGTCTGGTTGTTCCCGGCAGTTTCGACTTCTGTCCTCTGCGTCAGCTTTCTCGGCAGTTCCGACTGTTCCCGACAATTCCAGCTTCTGCCCTCTGCTTCAGCTTTCCCGGCAATTCCCGGCAGTTCCAGCTGTTCCCGGCAGTTCCGACTTCTGCCCTCTATGTCAGCGTTCCCTGCTATTCCGACAATTTTAGACAGTTCTGGCTTCTGCCCTCCGCGTCAGCTTTCTCGGCTGCTGCGTTGATCCTCCCGATACTATCTCTGCTTCTCTGCTTCCTCTGCTTCTGTATTCACTGCCCCTCAACTACAACACCTGATCACCCTCTCAACTTTCTCCGCAAACCCAATCTCAGAAAGTCGAAATCTTGATCTCTTGGTGTGTTCTCTAAGTGACCCTTGAGCCTCCTCTTATACTTTTCTCATTGACAAATCAACGCCTAGATTAAGTCCCTAATCAACGACTAAGATTAGATCTGGCTTGATCCATGACTTTTGGACCATTCTAACACAGTTTTATATTAATTCACATTAATATTTTAATTTCCCTAAGTTTAGACTTCGGGACTTCATTAAAAATATTAATTATTTTAATATCTCCCAAACTGTTTAGAATCTGCCCAAACCCTTTCTGGGTATTGGAGATCTCATGTGCCTTAGCCCCTCCTCCTTCAACGGAACATAAGGTTGAACCAATAGTCATGTCATCCTTCTTTTCATCGGAAAGTGATTTTCTAATCCACATCTGGTTTTTCCTCATACATCTACCTTTTCCAAGTCATGTTTCTTTCAGGATCTTCCATCCAATCACATGAGTGCTAGTTGTAGGTGACATCTACAGCTCTCTTTTGGTAGCCCTATTTCAACCCAACCAAATGATTTCAAAAATGAAAATAAACATCAAATCAAAATTACCTTTCGTCATGACATTAGCTTCATGACGAAACCCTTTGATACCTATACATATGAAGCTAGGTAGGATCTAGTGCGGATGCAACAAGGAGATCAGTTTTAGATTGTTGCAACAAGACCATCACCTTTGCTGCAGGGGCCCACATTATCATAGTACCAGGATTAAGTGTTACCAGAGCTAGTTGCAGTCAGATGCTCGATAGATAGCGGTAGAGCTAGTTGCAGTAACACAATGTAAGTAAATAGTAGTCAGATAGACAATAGCGGAGCTAGTTGCATTCGGATGATCAAGAGATAATTGTAGAACTAGTTACAGTGACACAAGTGTAGTTCCAACCAGAAGATTCCCAGCACAGAGCTATGCAATTCAATTTCCTATATAGGAGGACAGTGTGAATTTCCAGGAGGGAGCAAAGATATTTCCCATAGGGAGATCGAGACATAGAGGGAGTCTAGCTTCAGAGGGAGCAGCAGTATGGAAGCTAGCACTTCAGGATCTAGGGAGATCAGACTCATTATTGTAGTAGTTGCAACAATAGTGCAAAGATAGAAACAGAGTAATAGTAGTGTCAGTATGAGTAGATCAAATTTTGCACAATAGCTTGATAGACAATGTTTTCTTCACAGTGATTTCTAGTGACTGGGAGATTGGTCAGGTTGGAGAAGTGGAGGAGGTCAGTCAAACATCAACAATGCAGGATTGTCCAAGTGCAAGATAGTAGTATTAGTGGAGAGAACACCTTCCTCGCTAAGAGGGAGCAATAGTTTTTTGTAGCATCAGACAGGCGTTCTAGTCTCGATTTGTGTCTAAGAGGCGAAGGAACATGAGATCTCCAAAACCCAAAAAACGGTTCTCATGATAAGATTGTGAAATGCCTCAATTAAATTAATTGATCAATAATTAAAAACTGTCTAACTCAGGAAAATTGAATAATTAATGGGACTTAATTGAGGATGATCGAGAATGCTCTAGAGACTCACATGGATCGAGTCTAAGATTATATTAGCCGTTAATGAGGATATAATCATGATCGTTGAAGCTCCAACAAGAGATTATAAGAGCAGATCGATGGGATGAGGAGAGACACAAGTGAGGGAGCAATTATCCAAGCAGTGCAAATTTCCCCGTGCACAATGATTCAGTGAGGGAAGAATTAGAGCTAGTGGAGGAGCATTAGTAATAGGAAGAAGCAAGAAGATAATTCCGAAGAGTTTTCCAGTGTCTCTCCAGTGCCAGTTTGACAGGATAAAGGAGGCCAAAAATTTCTACAAAAAGGGCCGCATAACCAGTGCGAGTGAGCCAAAACCTAGTGTGAAGTGTAAGAAAGGTGGTCGATTCAGTGGCTGAAGGCCAAAAGATTGTTTGGAAGGCGGAGCAACTTCATTCCAAAGGTAGAGGGAGGCAAGATGACTCATCTAGAGCCAGTGAGTAGGTTGTATGATTTTCCCAAGTTAGGCAATGTGAATTATGGCAGAGCGAGTTTCTAGTGAAAGAGTTCAAGCAGGCTAGAGGGACGCCAAATTATTGCAGAAGTGAGAAAAAATTTCCAAATTATTTTGCCAGTATATTTCCATAGGATTGCTAGCTGGGCATCAAAATTATTGTACTCAAGTTTTTACTATTGCATAATAGTAAAATAAACCCTCATCTATTGCACTTGTTTTCCCTTTGGGGTTTTTCTTGTTGAGATTTGTAGCTTGGGAGGTATTCCAAACCGTAGGATTGAGAGTTGTGGAGGACTTGGCAGGCAAAAGTCTTTTGTGGACTTGAACCCCAAGCTTGGGGCTTTGTACCCATCGATGTTGAGGCCAAAACCATGGAGAGACCTAGACATGTGATGGATGGAGATGATAGAGGATGTCGAGATGAAATCAAACGCATCAAGAATCATCAAATTATTAATTGTGTATGTGAAGTTATTAATTTTTTAATGTAGAGTGTGGGACTGTAGCATGAGGTTCATGTAGGCTTGAGTTGGACAAGCCACATGACAAGCCGACAACCCACTTTAGAGGCATTTGTTGGAGCCCTCTTGATGGATATAAATAAGAGATGTTTATGACTCATTTGAACATCCATTTGTGCAACATAAGGGCAAGTGAAGGCGTGAGAAAGGGACTCGCTCTAGGAGAAAGACATCTTTGTTTTGGGTCGCAGGTAGGAGCTACTTCAGCGAAGGAGAGAGACAACAATAGGGCCTCTCTTGACACTATTTTGGAGTGAGAGTTAATCTGCAGCAAGGCCACATATGAGAGGAGCTATCCTGGGCTTGTTTGGCGTGGAAAATCTTCCTTGAGCAGGCCAAAAAGGTGACATACCTGTAATTGCTAGGCTGCAGACCTATAGTGGCAATTTGGTAGGCTAAACAAGCCTAAGATAGGGTGTTGTAGGAGGCTAACAAGGCAACGAGTTGCCTAGACTTGAAGAAGAGAGGATGCCGCATTATTTTCGGTGAGTTTTGGCCATAGATGGTGGGTTGTTGTGGGCTATAGGAGTTCCCTGACCAATGACCAGAATTCAGTCCATGAACAACAGTTGAAAGGTATGATATTTCTCCATTCTTGCTAGGTGTTGGGTCTAGTTTTGGACCAGATTGGTTGGGTTGTTTGTGCAGTCTGTTGGCAACCGAGAGGAAGGGTTTCCTAGTAGTTGGATGCCCTAGGGTTTCCTAGTAGTAGTTGTCTCTGAGGATTGGGAAACATTTATCCAAAGCATTTTGGGTAGAGATGATCTTCCAGGATGTGAAGAGATGTGGGCATCTCTTCGCCAAGAAGAGATTAGATGGTTGACCAAGGCGAGAAGTAGCAGCAAAGGAGGTCGAATCAAGAAAGAGGAGGAGGATGTGGCTTTGGCATCTGCATGACAGCAAGGGAAGAGGAAGAAGAAGGACATCTCCAAGGTAAAGTGCTTCCATTGTGGGTAGCTGGGTCATTATGCAACCCAGTTTCCTAGGAAGAAGAATGAGGGAGAGGCTTCTGACTCCAAGGCAGCTTTGGCTAAGGCGGAGAAAGAAGTCGAGACGGATGACGACTATGCCATGAGTGCACATACACCTCTAGAGAGGAGGTCGGGAGACATCGAGCTGTAGTCAGGAGGACTATAGAAGATGCAGGGGCAGGATCCTTGAGGTGCCCAAACTCTTGGATCAAATCTGGCTACGGGAGCCCCGAAAGACAGTAGTAGGACGATGAATGTTTGTAGAAGCAAGATGCGGATGAAGCGGCAGAACACTGGGATTGGTAGCAGCACAGTGAGGGTTGCAGTAGTGCGAGAGGCACAAAGGTGGTTGCAACAGTGCAGAAAGGCACAAAGATGTTTGCAACAGTGCAAGAGGCACATAGTTGTTGCAATAGAGCAGAGGCAGTAGAGGGATCTTCAGCATCAGGGGGGCTTCTAGCCTGACAAGGATGTCAGTAGTTGGGTAGATTAGTTACTTACTTCTCAGTAACTGAGTTGTAGTGCAACAATTAGCACTGGTGGTGCTATGGATAGCACGATGCAACATGTTGAGAGGGAGTTGTAGTACAGATGTAGCAGTGGTAGTGGCAGAGCCATGGGCAACAATACAAGAAGCAGCAGTGTAGTGGATGTTGAGCAGCAGGCCAAGCATCAACACAGGTACCGGTGCGGAAGAATCATTGTGATGTTCAGTGGTGGAACATTACTAGAGCACATTCCTCGCTAAGAGGGAGTGTTGATTTGTGGTAGCATCGCATTTTCTCTAGTCATGAAAATTGGTGGAGAGGCTAAAGCACATGAGATCTCCAAGATCCAGAAATGGTTTGGGGAAATTCCACCTAGTTAGAGAGATATTAAAAGAACTAATATTTTTAATGAGGTTCCTAAGTCTAAACTTAGGAAAATTAAAATATTAATGGGAATTAATATAAAACTAGGTGAGAATGTTCTAAACGACATCGATCAAGCCAAATCTAATCTTAGCCATTGATTAGAGACTTAATCTTGGGCGTTGAAGACTCAACAGGAAAAGTATAAGAGGAGGCTTGAGGGTCAGTTGGAGACACACCAAGATTGATCAGTCAACTTGATTTTCTGGAGCGGGGTTGCTGAGAAAATTCGAACAAGTGATCTAAGTTGCAATGAGGGGCAGTGAATGCATAATAGAGAGGCAGAAATAGTGTCGGAGAGCTAGCGCAGTGACAGAGGAGGCTACACAGAGCTAGCAGAAGCCACACAGAGGCCGAAAGAGACTGTGCAGAGGCTAGCAGGGCATGCATGGGTGATGCAGAAGGTCAGAGAGCTAGCACAGAGGCCAGGAGGGTTGACGTAGAGGGTTTCAAAGCTACGCAGAGGCCAGGAGGGCTGAAGCAGAACCTCAAAGAAGTGTTGGAAGGAATTTTGTGGAGCAGACTTGCTGAATGTCTGCTTTCGAAGAGAGGTATTACTGCTAGATAGACATCTTTGTTGGGTGAGCCAGTTTGGCACCCTAGTTGTACTCAAGAAAGTTGCTTAATAATAAAACCCTCCAAACGGCTGCATTGGTTTTCCCAAGTTGGGTTTTTCCGGGGATGATTGTCCAAAAATAGTTGTGTCCCTTGTGTGTTTATTTGTTATTTTCAGTTGATGATCTGTAGATGGTTGAGACTGCATTTGTGTTTATTTTTAGTATTTATATGGTTAAATAACTTGTTAAAGAATAAAACAAGTAGATGAAATAAACCATATAGTGCAGGAAGAATTTCTACTGGGTTAAACTTAGAAATTTCAACATGCTCTGCAACTCTTTCTCATTTGTTGATGCTGCTGCAACTGCAAACCATCTGAGATACTCTGTATCTGCTATTGAAACAGGTTCTCCACCATACCCATATGTTCCTTAAATTGGATGAACTTAGCTCTCCCTAGAGCCTTCATGAGTATGTTAGTTACCTGATCTCTTGTGGGAACATATTGCAACTAGACTGCGCTGCGCTGTACACAGTCTCTGATGAAATGGCATCTGATATCTATGTGCTTCGACCTATCATGAAACACTGGATTCTTAGACAGTTTTATGCAACTCTGACTATCAGAGTAGACACTGGTTGCTCCCATCCTCTGCCTGAATAGGCTTACGAGCAATCTCCTAAGCCAAATAGCTTCGCACGTAGCTGTGCTGGTTTTCATATATTCTACTCCTGCTGAGCTCAGTGCTACTGACTTCTGCATCCTGGTACACCAAGAAAACATGCCTGATCCAACGCTGAAGCAGTACCCAGAGGTACTTTTCCTGTCCACTGAACTGCCTACCCAATCTGCATCTGTGAATCCACATAATTTGACATCATCTCCTCGATTATATTTCAACCCATACCCAACTGTGTCATGCACATACCTCAGAATGTGTCTTACTGCTACCTAATGTACACTTTTCGGCTCAACTATGAACTAACTAAGGGTATTGACAGCGAAACAAATGTCTGGCCTAGTGTTGACCAGATACATGAGAGACCCAATGAGTTGTCTATACAAGGGGTGGTCGACTTCCTTGTCCCCTGATGCATCTATCTTCTTCCAATTGGTGATCATGGGCGTAGTCATGGGCCGACAATCCTACATCAACCCCATATCCTTCATATCGAATTCTGTTGGAACATTCTTCTTGCAGTCTTTTATGATCCCTAATGATCTTCTCAAAAAGAGATCATCCACATACAAAATCAAAATGAGTGGTTCCTCCTCTAGCATCAAATAGTAGAGGTTGGGATCTGCATCACTCTTGACGAATCCCAACCGCTGCAAGTAACTGTCAATCCGACCATACCACGCCCTAGGTGCCTGCTTGAGCCCGTATAGGGATTTCTTCAACCTGCACATGAGTGCGCTTATCATGAGTTTCGAAGCCTCCAAGTTGTTCTATATACAATTCTTCTTTTATCACACCATTCAAGAATGTTGTCTTGACGTCCATATGGTGAATCTCCCATCCCATCTGAGCTGCTAGGGATATAACAAATCTAATAGAGATAAATTTGGCGACTGGGGCAGAGGTCCCCTTGTAATCTATTCCTTCTTTTTGTGCATACCCCTTTGCAACGAACCTAGCCTTATACTTCTCTACACTATCATTTGCAGCGTACTTGAACTTGTATATCCATCTGGAACCTACAACTGATCTATTTCCGGCCTTGACACTATCCCTAACACCATTTGTCATGATAGAACTATACTCTTCTACCATGACATCGACCCACACCTGATGTTGTGCGGCTTCCTAAAAGTTGGAGGGTTCTGCAACTTGAGCTACAAAGGCTTGATATCTATCAGGCTGCTTGCGCTGTCTCTTGTCCGTCGTAAAAGTTCTGATAAACTCCTTTGCATCTCTCAATGTCTGACAAACTTCCCTGTTGGCTCTATCACTAGTGGTGGGATGTTCAATTAGTTCCTCCTCCTGTTCTTGTTGCTTTGTTTGCTGAGAACTCCCCAGATCTCCTACTCATGAGGAAATACTGGTACTAGTCACTGTACTTGATCCCTATGACGTCCTTTTGCTGGTCCCACTGGTTGTCCCTGCTGCTGGACCAGCAAAACTTCTACTGATAGATTTTGATCACCTGCAAGCATCTCTCAAGATCTCCTAAAAGCTTTGTCCTCCATGAAATTTACATCTCGTCTCACTACAATCTTCCTATTGCTAGCAATGTAGATCCTGTATGCCTTTGAGGTCTCACTATACTCGACGAGGAACCCGTTCTCTGTAGTTTGATCCAATTTACTATGTTTTCATCTGGCACATGGCAGTAGGCTGTACTCCCAAAAATCCTCAAGTGACTTACTTTAGGCTTCTTTCTTGTGAAGACTCTCTCTAGCGTTTTCTTCCCCAATGCTCTGTGAGGAGTTTTTGTTTTGAATGTACACTGTTGCGTTACATGCCTCTGCCCATAGAAATCGGGGCAATTCTTGATCATACTGCATAGCCTTTGCAGCCCCAATTATTGTTCTATTTTTCCGTTCTACTACTCCATTCTGCTAAGGGTTATATGGAATTGTCCATTCTCTTTTGATGTCTTCCTTCGCACTTAAATCTATGAAATATTTATCAATGTATTGTCCACCATTATCTGAGCGAAGCACCTTGATCTTCTTCTCTATCACGTTCTCTACGATGCCTTAAACTCTTTGAACCGATCAAAGACCTCATCTTTGGTCTTTAAGAAATAGATCTAGGTCTTTCTGGAATGGTCATCAATAAAGTTGATGAAGTATTCGCCGCCACTAAGAGCTCTAGTGGACATAGGGCCACAAATATCTAAGTGTATCAGTCCTAACACAATTTGCTCTGTTGTCACTTCTCGGGAATGTTGCCTTCACGTACTTTCCAAGTACGCATCCTCTGCATACATCATCGTGCTCTGTACTGAGAACTAGAACTCATGTTACAGTTTCTCTGAGCATTTTGAATGCTCCATGGTGTAAATGTCCTATCCTGTTGTGCCACAATTCGTTCAACTCCTTTCCACTGCTACTATCACTGCCTATTAGTGCCCTTGGAATCGAGCTACAACCTGTATAGCCTATTGCTTCGAGCTCTAGTTTATTTCACCTTCTTCCAGCTTGAGTGTTTGACATATACTTTCTTCCGACATGCACTTTCTTCCCTATGAAGTGTACATCATACCCCTTGTCCTGCAACTGGGACACTTAAATAAGGTTCATACCCAATACAGGCACATGCAATACATTAGTAGCCCGGATCCTGGCTCCTGACACCCTCTGAAACTCTATGGTCCCTCTCCCCACAGGAGTACATTTAGTTCTATTGCCCATGGTGATTTGGAAGTCCGTCTGCTCTTCTTGATAGTTAGAGAAATATTCTCTAACTCATGTCATATGAGCTAAAGCTCCACTATTTATATACCAGACACCAAGTGAAGTTGATCTTGATAGGCAAGCAAATTCATCCTTCAACCTGGAAGATAAATCTGAATCATCTTGATTGTTTATTTTGTCCATAATTTTTTGTGCTATTTCTCTTTCCCCCTAACGCTGAATCTGCTCATCAAACTGCTCCAAAAATTACTGCATTTGGCTAGAGATCTGCTCTGCAAAAAGTATGGGGCTGCTCCCTCTGCCTTTGGACTTTCTTGATTTGGAGAAATCAATTTTTTTTGTCGCTCTCTCAAAAAAGCTGATTTTCCTCAAGACTTACGACTTCCTGGCCAAGAGACTATGCTACCCTCTGCGAATTCGAATTGCTACTCATGCTAAGCAATGAACCTATTCCTTTCTCTGCTACTGAGCTCTCCGGCTGATCATATCTGCTCTGATACCATGTGAAATTTTCATCTATTGCAATAACTAAAAAATATTCTTCTAATTGTCAAATAAATTATGCAGTTTATTTGCTATTCACAATAAATTACTGTGGAAAATAAAATGCTGGAAATAGAGAGATTCTAACACACACATAGAAAATATTAACATAGTTATTTTTGGACAATTGTCCCCAAAAAAACCCAATGTGGGAAAACCAATGCAGCAGATGAGGGTTTTCTTATTAATTTTCAGCGGCAAATCTGAATACAAGAATTCTGGCAATCTAGATAGAGAAAAAACATTGAGAGAAATTTTATAAGAAATTTCTCACTCTCCATAGCAACTTCCTAACTAAGAGATGAACCCTTTGCATCACTCTTTGCACAATGACTTTGTAGTGCTCTTGTGGAATACACTCTCCCTCATGCTGTCTCTTCCTGAATTCAGAAATCTACCTTCTGGACTCCTGCTGCTACCCTCTCTCTCACCTACTACACACCCTCCGGCTATATCTCCTCTGCTGAATCACAACCACTGAGAAAATCGATCTGCTTAGGCAACTGAGTAACTACACTGGTGTATTCTCCATCTACCCATCGACTTCTTCTTATAATCATCTATTGGAGCACCAACACCCTAGATTAAAACATAATCGATGGCCCAAATTATTTCCATGTTGATCCGTGTGAGTTTCTAGAACATTCACACCATGACTCAATTAATTCTAATTAATTAATCATATTCCCTAAGTTTAGACTTAGGAAATATTTAAAAAACGACAATAATCTAATTATTTCTTCTCTAGGTGGAATTTCCAGAAACAATTTCTTGGTTTTGGAGATCTTATGTATTCTAGCCTCTCCACAAAATTTCGTGGCCAGAACACATATGATGCTGCAAAAACTAACAGTTGCTCCATCTCTTGAGATCTCACTGGATTCTCTGCTCCTAAGGAAGTTCTAGTACTAGTTACTATACTAGATCCTTGTCACTGTCCCACTAGCTACCCTGTGGATGGACGAATGGAGCTTCAAATGATTGATTCTGATCATAAGAAGGCATCTCATGAGATCTCTTGAAAGCTTGATCTTCCATGAACTTTACATCCTGTCTCACTACAATCTTCCTATTGTTAGGAATGTAGATCCTATATGCCTTGGAGGTCTCGCTATACGCAACGAGAAACCCCTTCTCTGCAGTTTGATTTAATTTGGTGCGCTTCTCATCTGGTACGTGGCATAAGCTACGTTGCCAAAGATCTTGAAATGATTAACTTCTGGCTTCTTCCATCTAAAGACCCCTTCTGGCATTTTCTTCCCCAATGCTCTATGAGGAGTTCTATTCTGAATATGCACTGTCGTGTTACATGTCTATGCCCATAGAAACCTGGGCAAATCCTGGTCATATAACATTGCTTTTGCAACCCCAACTATGGTTCTGTTTTTCTACTCCGCTACTCCATTCTGTTGTGGATTATATGGAGCCATCCATTCTCTTTTGATGCCTTCCTTCGCACAAAATTTGTGAAGTCTTTATCAATATACTCTCCACCATTATTTGAGTGAAGCACCTTGATCTTCTTCCCTGTTGCATTCTCCACGAGGGCCTTAAACTGTGAAAATTCCTAAGCCGGAATCCCTATTGCAGCAAATTGATGTTACTTCTCCTACTGGTTAATTCATGCAAGTTATTTACTATGTTCTATGGTAAATATCAAAGTAAACACATCTACAGCCTTCATTCAATTTACATATATGCGGAAACAAAATATTGAGCAAGAAAGAAAAATATATCACATAGGACAGTTATTTTTGGACAAATAGTCCCTGGAAAAACCTAATGCAGGAAAATCGATGCAGCAGCTCTGAGGGTTTATTATTATTAAGTAGTAGTTCTGAATACAACTCAGGATGCCCTTCTGACAATCCAGTTACAAAGAAAAAGGCACTGGTAGAAAACCTAGTGAGATTACCTCACTTCACCTTGTAAATCCCTATAAATCGACAACTGAACTAACTATCCCCGGCTACAACTATGTTGCCCCTTTGTAGTAACTGCGTGGGCCTGCGTGGAGCTCTTTAAGGCTCTAAGTCAACTTTGCGCTAGGTCTGCTTGCCTCCTGGAGCTCTGACGTCAACCTTCCCAACTGATTTGGCTACTCCCCGACAAGTTTCGGATTTTTGAAGGAGGACAACGCTTCCTCTATGCTAGCCCTTCTGGCATTGCATCAAGTACTGTGTGGATTCTCCTGGGCCAATGTCAGTCCTCCCTAGGTCTATGCTGCCTCCACTAGTGTATCTTTGCTTCTCTGCTGAGTATTCGGGATTCTAGAGAAGATCCTCCAACCCAACTATCCTTGCCCCTTTGCTGTAAGAAATCTTCTCAATAGATTTTCTTCCTAAGAACTTCTCACTTCAGAAAAATCGATTTCCTTCATCTCTCAGTGTGTTTTCTAAATGACCCTCAAGCCCCTTCTTATATCTTCTTGTTGGACAACCAACGGCCTAGATTAAAACATAATCAAAGGCTTAGATCGTTTTGACTTGATCCATGGCTTTTTATAGAAGTTTCACCCCTGATTAGATTAATACCCATTAATATTTTAATTTTCCTAAGTTTAGACTTAGAAACCCCATTAAAAATATTAATTATTTTAATAAAATCACTTATGGGTGGAATTTCCCAAAATGCTTTCTGGGTTCTTTGGAATACTTGCGCTCAAGCCTCCCTGCAAAATTTGAGGCTTAGAGCACATCCGATGCTACCCCAAATCAATATAAACTCCCTGAAATGATCAAAGACCTCATCTTTTGTCTTCAAGAAGTAGATTCAAGTTTTCCTAGAATTGTCATCAATAAAGGTGACGAAATATTTGGCACCATTGAGAGCTTTAGTGGACATTGGGCTACAAATATCTGAATGTATAAGTCTTAACACACCATCCGCTCTACTGTCACTTCCTGGGAATGTTGCCTTAGCATATTTCCCAAGTACACATCCTCTGCACACATCATCGTGTTTTGTGCGAAGTTCTGGAACCCCGTTACTATTTCCCTGAGCATCTTGAGTGCTCCATGGTGTAGATGTCTCGTTCTCCTATGCCATAATTCATTCAACTCCTCCCATTGCTACTGTGAATGCCTATTAATGCCATTGGAGAGTTGAGTTGCAACTTGTACAATCTGTTGCTTCGAACTCCAATCTGTCTTACCCTCTTCCAACTTGAGTGTTTGATAAACAATTTCTTCCCTACGAAGTGGATGTCATATCCCTTATCCTGTAACTGGGATACTGAAATTACGTTCATACCCAATCCTGGCACATGCAAAACATTTGTAGCATTGGTGCTTGTTCTTGACTCCTTCTGAAAATTGATGGTACCTCTCCCTATTGGAGTACACTTCATTTTGTTTCCCATTGTAATCTAGAAGTTCATCTGCTCCTCCTTGTAGCTAGTGAAATATTCTCTAACTCATATCATATGAGCTGATGCTCCACTATCTATATACCAGACACCCTGTGAAGTCGTCCCTTACAAGCTAGCAAATTTGTCCTCCAATTTGGAAGACAGATATGAAGCCTCCTGAATGTCAGTTTTGTGCATGGTCATAAAAAAAGCAATTTGTGTGCTATTCCTCTTCCACCCGACACAGAACCTACAAAACCCTCTTAGTGAAAAAACTAAGAATCTGCTTAGTGAAAAAACTGAGTTATTGTTGCTCCCTCTGCCTACCAAAATCACTATTTTGGGAAATTCAAACTTTTTCTGCCTCCTGCAACTGAAAATCGAATTCTTCCCAACAGTTCGTACTGCCTGGCTAGGCACTGTGCAACACCAGAGAATTTCGGCTTGTTGCTCCCTCTGAACAGTGAAATTTTTTTCTTTGCTTCTGAGCTTCCTGCTTGATCAATCACACTGTGATACCATGTGAAAATTTCATCTATTGCAGCAACTAGAAATTATTCTTCTAACTTTAAATGAAATTGTGCAGTTCATTTACTATGGAAAACAACAAATAAAATCACAACTGCAATTTTCACCATAAAAATAGTGTGGGAAAATAAAAAGCTGAAATCTGAGAAATTCTAGCACACAAAATTTTGACATCGTTATTTTTGGACAATCATTCCTAGAAAAACCTAACTTGGGAAAACAAGTGCAGCAGATGAGGGTTCTGTTATTATTATTATGCGGTAGAAATTTCAAGTAGAATAAAATGACAACAAACTGGCATTTCTATCTGAGAGAAACTCTCGCCAAAATATCTGAGGGAATTTTATGCTCCATTCTAAGCAAGCTCAGCTCAGTTTGGGCTCAGAAACTGACCCTTGGAATGAACTGCATCACCCTCTGTGCAGACCCTTGTACACTCAACCCAAAACTCCCTCTGAATTGGACATCCTGCCTGTCTCTGCTACTCGAAGTATTTGTCCATGTCCTCTGGAAATTTTCCCGACCTCTAGCACCTGAAACAACCTGCTGCTTAGCTAAATTGAACTGCTCCTCTTGAGGCATTGCGCATCCTCTATGTAGCCACCTAGAGAATAATTTTGGCCTCCTCTTTTGACTCCTTCGGAACTAGAAACTCGTCCGGAAAGATCTTTATGCTGCCCCTCTGCCACTTGCTACTTGATCACTGGCTCGATCTCACTACTAATGTTGAAAATTGAGAGTTATGGGATGAATTTTCTTGAATAAAATTTCATTTCCGACCTTTCTAAGTGACTTTCTAAAAATAAAAAGTCATGTCTATCTTCGCAACCATGACTTTCCAAAAATAGTAATTCACTTTCCATCAATTCGTAATCATATATATACGATGGGAAATCACTTAATTTGTCCTTAATCAATCTCAATTGTTTAATTTTCAACTTAATCATCATTATTATTATTATTATTATTACTATTATCCTCTTTATGATATTATTATATTATTATTAAAAAGAAATTCAAGTCTCTCAATCATGAGACTCAATCATGTCATATGTAGCTCCCCTCAATTAATGCATATGTTACTCTCTATCTCTCTTAATGGATTCATTCCTCTCTCTCTTTAATGATCTTACGCACTTCTTACACTTTCTTACACAAATTAATGAGTCGTCATAAAAAGATTCCTCTTACACCTATTTAATGCATAAGTTACACTTCTCTCCTAAATGCATTAGTTACTCTCCTCTCCTTTATGGTATAATTTACACTCCTATTTTGGCATATGTAACTCCTCCTCAAGGCATGGGAGTTACTCCCTCATGAATTCGACCTCCTTGCTCTTTCTATATATTTGTGCCTCTCATCCTCACTTGACACACACACTTGTGCTTGTGAGAGGAGAATTCGAACTTGAGAAAGAGAGAGTTGGAGAGTCTAGAGGAAGATTGAGAGAGAGAGAGTCTTAAAGAGCAAGAGCAGATCTTGGAGAGCCAAAGTGATTCAGTGTTTGCATCAACTACTGTTGTCAGAGATCTTCTTCAAATTTGGATGAACTTCTTCATTCTTTCATTGTACTTTGTATCTTTGTTGAACAATTGATTTCTAATAGAAGAAGAATTTGGTTGGGTTTTCCCCTTGTGAGTTTTTCCCTGGTCATTGACCTAACTTCTCTATGTCTCATTGAGTTCTTGGTTGTCTTCCATTTTGCATATGGTTTATATGGTTTGTTCTATCTACAATTACCTAACTTATTTTGCAGCGTAAAGAAGTTATGGATTTAAGTGATTGTAACAGCATAGAGCATCAAAATTTCAACCACTGAATCACCTGCTACTGGAAAATCGAACTACCTAGATCATTGAGTATCTGCAATTGGTGTGTTGTCCAAGTGCCCATCGAATTCTTCTTATAATCCTCTACTGGAGCACCAATGACTAAGATTAAAACTTAATCAACGGATAGGATCATCTTGGAGTCAATCTGTGTGAGTTTCTAGAGAATTTTCACCTTGACTTAATTAATTCTGATTAATTAACCATATTCCCTAAGTTTAGACTTAGGAAATATTTAAAAATCGGCTAATAATCTAATTAAGCCATCTCTAATTGGAATTTCCAGAAATGATTTCTGGGTTTTGGAGATCTCATGTATTCTAGCCTCTCAACCAAATTTCGTGGCTAGAACACATTCGATGCTACAAAAATTAACACTTTGATCATCCTTTGAAGATGAATCTTCTTGTCCCACAACATTGGTTGGAGCTAAGGTATTGGGGACATTGGGTGGACCTTGCTTGCCCTCTTCATTATGTTTCTTGACAAAGGGTTTGTTCTTTGGGATAAAGGTGGACTTTTGTCCCTTTTCAAGAGTGGTGAATTTGTTCATATACAACCTATCCCTAGCATATATATCCTCAGATAATTTATCAAGTTTCTTAAGTGCCATGACTAGGGTTCCTCCGTCTGATCTTAAGCTTTGCTCTTTTTGGTTTCGACCTTGGCCATAGGGAAATTGAACATTTTGACTTGAGCAGTGTTTTCACTCAGATTGTACATGCACGGAGTGAGAACGACTCACGCTGAGGATTGTCACGCTAATGCCCGACCTCTCCATTCTAGTTGTATCCCAACTATGGGGGGTTGTACCTATCGAAGATGGAAATGCAAGACTTATTGGCAACCAACAAGTTCAGGAGACACAATCGAATGGCCTAGCCACTTGATTGATTTTAGCAAGTTTTAAAGATTCGATTAGATTTATATGAGACCAGTGCCTTATGGAGTCAACTAGCTTTTAGATCAATTAAACACCAAATGACCACATGAACAATCGCTTCTTAGATGCTTAACTATCCTATATGAAATGCAAGATCTAAAATCTAGGTGAAATGCAAGAATCTTGATTGATTTTAATTATATGCTTAGTTAAGTGTATCCCTTTATCCTTATCTATTTTGAGGCTAGTTTCAAAAGTAAGTGGTAGAGAGAAGACAAGGTGAAGTAAGCAATGGCTTGGTTAACGATACCTCTCTTTGAAATCTAACATACCCGATGCTTTCGGCACTGCAGAGACTGTGGCTCTAACAACTGTAAGGTCACTGTTTTAACCATAAGAGAGGGGCTAGAATTTGCAAGCAAGAGATGAAGAGTGTTCCTATCTTTCTATCAGCCAAACTTATGTTGACTTTGGGTAGCATCAGGTGTTCTCTAGCTCCAAAATTTTGTGGAGGGGCTAGAATACATGAGATCTCTAGAACCCAGAAATCGTTTGGAGAAATTCCACCAAGATGAGGAGTTAGTAAAATAATTAATATTTTTAATGGGTTCCTAAGTCTAAACTAGGAAAATAAAAATATTAATGAGTATTAATAAAAATATGGGTGAGAAGGTTCCAAGAGACGAGGATCAACTATGTTTTAATCTTAGCTGTTGATTAGGGACTTAATCTCGGTCGTTTATTCATCAACAGGAAAAGTATAAGAGGAGGCCTGAGGGTCAGAAGGAGATACACTTCAAAGATCAGTTAGTTCCATCTTTCTGGGGTGAGGTTTGCTGAGAAAATCAAACAAGTGATCTTTTGTAGTGAGAGGGGCAATTCGGGAGAGGGACTTCAGTCCAAGGCCAAGAATACATAGTAGAGAGGTAGAGAAGCACCAGGAGAGCACTGACACATTGTCGCAGTGATGCGGGTCCTAGAGGAGGTGATGCAGTTCTATCGCAGAGCTTGGAGCAGCCATCACTACCCAACACTGGGAACAACGCAATCACCTATGGGGTTTATTCATCTGTCTCTGGAAAGAGGTACTTCTGCTGGGTTTATTCTCTGTTGGGTGAGCCGGATTTGGCATCCTAATTGTATTCAGAAATCTGTTGAATAATACAAACCCTTTATATGCTGCATTAGTTTTTCCACATTGGGTTTTTCCGGGGACGATTGTCCAAAAATAATGGTGTCCCTTGTGTATTTGTCTCGTTCTATTTTCAGTTCATGATTTATATGTATGTGTAGTCTGCAATAGTGTTTTTATCGCTATTTAAATAATTAAACAACTTGTTGAATGTAAAAACAAGTAGGAGATGGTAAATCAGTTATTGCAGTAGGATTTTTGAGGTGTAGATTCAAAAATTTTCACATGGTATCAGAGCATTGCAAATCATAGGAGACTAAAGACACCAGTTGGGAGATCTAGAGAATTTGTTGCAGAGAAGCAGTTTTCGCGAGTGACAACGTTGTTCCAGAGCCAGACACGTAGAGGAGGGTGACACAGTGTAGAAGAGGTGATGTAGAGGCTCACGTAGTGCCTGCATCAGCGTTCTGAGCCAGGTGAGGATCACGTAGTAGCTCGGAGGAGCCCACACAGTAACTACATTAGCTGTCTATGCTAGCGCAGAAGCAGAGAGGTGTAGATCAGGTTGACGCAGAGCTACGTCATCTTTCTGGACCAAGAAGGAGTGGCGCACTAGCCAGGAGGAGATGATCTAGCTCACACAGTGATTGCGCAGAGCTAGAGGAGCTCAGATTCTTTAGTTGTCGGGGCTGGGGGAGTTGAGCAGATTCGATCTGACGAGCTAGTGGGACATTGTTGTTGTTGGTGCAGAACAGTGTCTGTGGAGATAGAGCCAAGGTAGTGGGAGTCACTGCCTTGATAGATTTTTAGCCTAAGAAATCTAGATCCGGGTTACAGTAGCAAAGGAGGATTGGAGAGGAGTGATTTGACATTTGGACAAAGGATTTCCGTGAAGGAAATCAAGTCTCAGAGGGAGTCTAGAGGAGCTTGTTCCTTAGAGGGTTTCTTGCACCAAAGAAATCCAGATCCAAGTCTTGCTGGATTAGCAGCAGGAGAGGGAGAAGAGAATCAGTCCTATATTTGTTGAGCAAATATGGCAGTCAATGGACTGAGGGATCAGAGACAGATTGGATGGAGCTTCCAATTTTGTCATCTGGAAGGAAAGGATCCTAGCAGTCCCGGACAAAAATCGCATCAAGGACTATGCCTTGAAAGTGGTTGTCGTTCCGGTCGACGTTGATCCATTAAAGAAGTACGAGGAGGCACAGGAAAAAGCTAAATGCATGATTCTAGATGAGGTCAAAGATTATGTGGTCCCATACATTGCTGAGAAGGACACAACAAGGGAGATGTGGGAAACGTAGACCACCTTGTACCAGGGCACTTCCATCCAGTGGAAGATGCTATTAGAAAATTAGTTGAGATAGCACCAGATGCAGAAGGGAGAAGAGATTGATCCCTTCCTCCTTAGGTTGCAAGGGATTAGAGACCAGTTGACTTCCATGGGGTCTACACCAGATCCTGAGTTCATGGTCAGGACTGCCCTTAATGCAGTTATCGAAGACTGGGAGACATTTGCACAGAGTATCTTGGGCAGAGCTTCTCTCCCTAGTTGGGAGGAAATGTGGGCAACTCTTCGATAGGAAGAGATCAGGAGGCTGACCAGGGCAAGAATTAGAGGTAGAGGAGCCCGGGTCAAGAAAGAGGAGGAAGAGGAGATGAGGGTTTAGAAATCAAACCAATAGGCTTCTTGGCCTAGAAGATGTCTAGAAGTCTTTCCCAAATTTTCTTCCAAGGATTTGGACAGCTGCAACCACAATTTTTTAGCTCAAAACCAATGGACTGTTGCTGCAACCACCAAGATTTAGTGACAAAAATAAAATAAAAAATTACCAATGCAATGACTGAAAAGGGTAAATGAGGCAAGGAGAAGGCTAGATGAGAGGGAAGCAAGGCCTATTAGGCTTGTGGCTAAGGAGAAAAGGCCAAGAAGGCCCACGTTCAAGGGAGAAGAGACCCCTAGGGCCTACGGCAAGGTGGGAGGAGAATTTAAGGCCTGCCACAAGGGAAGAGGAGGAGCCAAGAGGGACGGAGGGAGGCTGAGAGGGCTGCGGCAGGGAAAAAGCGCCCCTAAAGGGCTTGCAGCAGGGAAAAAGCGGCCCTAAAGGGCTTGCGGCAGGCTGAAGGAGGGATGATGAAGGGGGAAAAAGGGCAAATGGAGAAGGGAAAGGCTCATGACAGACAGGAGGAGAGGCTTAAAGGCCTGTGACTAGGGTCTAGCAGCCCAAAGAGGCCAATGGCAAGGAGAAAAAGGGCCACGACAATTCTTAAAGGCCATGGCTAGGGAAGTTGCTCAACCAGGAGGGAAAGGAAGGTTTTAGCCTAAGTTGCACGAAACAGGGAAATGGGTACGAGTTTCTGAAACGGGAAGCGA